>JAWLIA010000060.1:0-11699 GCA_034782015.1 Desmognathus tilleyi
CACTCGCTGCTGTCCTCTTCCAGCAGCCCCTTGCTAAGTGTCACTAAGCCTCCCATCTTGGTCCTTTGCCAGCACCCCCACCAACACTCACAACCACCACTCGCTGCTGTCCTCTTCCAGCAGCCCCTTGCTAAGTGTCACTAAGCCTCCCATCTTGGTCCTTTGCCAGCACCCTCACCCCCTTGCAGACACTTGCCAGGCCACATACACTGCCTCGCCAACCCCCAATCATCTACCAACCCATGCTGTAACATGAAATAGCCACCCAAGTGCTACCTCGCTAGTTCATACATATTCACCCACAGTCTTGCCAGCAAATACTCGTCCACCTGCCCACAGCCTTGACAGCCCCCACCCAATCACCCACCACTGCCTCACAGTACCCCACCAGAACACTAACTAGCATCCACTCCCCGTCCACCCACTGCCTCATCAAAGCCCATGCACCTATTGCTTTAGCAACTCCAACCCCCCTGCTGACTGGCCAGTCCCTACCCTCTGTCTCAGTAGCCCTCACCCACTCACTGCCTGGTCACATTCCACTCAGCCACCAACTCACTGCCTCCCCAACACCTCCCTGAATGAATGAATAGACAGACAGACAGACAGACAGGCAGGCAGGCAGGCAGGCAGAGAGACAGACAGACAGACAGACATTTATTAAAGCGCACTGATGTTCTTGACTTCGAGGCACCACCCCTCCCCCCCATTCATCCCTACAAAATCCCCACCCCCACCTCCTGGTTGATTCTTTAAAACCCAATACACCCTACTTAAAAAACCATAAAAAACACACACCCCACCCACCCAAAGTCCAGGCAATCCATCAGCTAACTTTGGAGAGGAGCCCTGGTTAGCTGCTCAAACCAGGGAAGGCCAGTTACTGATCAATCCAATGTGAGTAGATATTGAAGGGCCCAAGGGAACCAGAGAGACAAATCTGAACAGGGATGGAGTTCCATCGTGGGGCTTGATGAGAAAGGGGGACGACGGCTCTGGTCCGGAGATGAGATATCGGAGTGTGACAGCCCCTTACCCAGGAAAAATGCTGGCATAGATATTTAGGGCCTGCTGGTGAAGGGCCCTCCAGATCACTACTAGCCTTTTCAGCTTAATTTGGTTGCAAATTAATAGCCACCTCGGCTCCCTCCTGGCCTCCGAAACATGATCTGTTTTTGTAGTCCTCACGCCATGCAGACAGCACAGTTCTGCACTCTCTGCAGACAGTTCCTGTCTCTCTCTGCAAAGCCAGTGTAAAAAGAGTCACAATAAGATAGTTTGAATATGTAAAACTTCCTGTTAGAGGGTGGCTCGATGGCACAGGGCCAAGAGGGGCATGAGGGGTACCAGTCTATTCAACTGGAAATGGGTTGACCTTGACATCCTGGCTACTGTGCATGAGGGTTTCCGGACTGATGAATCCTCGCCAGCATACACCACCAGCACATCAATGCCAGTCCCTACCCTCCAACTCACTGTCCTGCCAGCACCCGCCCATCAACCTACTTCCTCACCAGTGCCTACCCATCCACTGCCATGCCAACACCAACCAGGCCACTCACTCAGTAACCCAATGCCTCACCATTACCCACCTAGTGACTCATCAAATTCCTTGCCAACATTGCCACCCTCACCAGTACCCACCACCCAAACAGATTTGCCAGCCCACACCCACCAACCTGTCTCACCAAGCTCTGCCCACTGCCTGGCCAGACCCCACACAGCCACTCGCCCACAGCCTCCACTCTCCCCTGGCAGAATTAGGAGAGCAAAAATAACCCCAGTGAATGTACACCATCCAAAACATGGCCAACTATTACCTTACCAGCCTGTACCCAACCAGTGCTTCACCAGTGCCCACAAACACACACCCAATGCCTTCTCAGTGCCCACCACCCCATCTAAACAGCCACTCACCTTTCCAGTGTTTACTAACCCATACACTGCCTTGCCAGCATGTAAATGACCAACCAAACAGTGCCTCTCAAACACACACAGGAACCACCCACTCACTGCACACCGTTCCAGCCACCACCCTCCAAACTACTGCCTAACCAGTTCCCATGCATACATTCCCAGGCCAGATTCCACCCACCCCCGGCCTCAACAGCAGCCACCCAGCCACCCAGCCACTGCCTCCGCAGAACTCCCATGAAACCTATCCACCACCGACCCCATATGCACCGTTGTCAGCCCGCACCCGCCAAGAGCCTCACAAGCTCCCAATTGCTGCTTGGCTAAACCTCACCAGCACCCAATCCCACTCACCTTCAACAGAACCTAGTGTGGATCTTCACCAGCACCCTCAAACCCACAGACCTTCACCAGCCCCAACCTGTGCAGATGTTTTAAATTCCTCCCCGATCTTCCTTTCCCAGTCCCTGTACAATGACCCTAGCAATCTCCTCTCTGCCACTCCCATGAACAGCCTCACCAGCACCCGACCTACCCACCTAACCGCTGCCTCTGCAGCCCCTCCAGCCACTGTCTTCCCATCTCCCTATATTACGAGCACCCCACCTACTGCATGCAGAAAACTAATGGTATTGGCCAATACTTGTTTACTTCCGTGATGGATACAGGAGTGGAGTGTCTTAGACAGAACTGTGTGTGACCTTGGACTCTCAGTCATCATCTTCATAATCATTATGATGCACTTAATGGGCATATTGTGCCTCTATCCCAGAGTACAATGTGCTGTGAAAAAAGTGAGTTGTGACAGACTGGACCAAGTAGACTCACAGACACAAAAGCTCTTTATAAGAATAGACAAAGCCTTATTCATAGAAAACCATGTAATGCAAAACATACAACAACTGAAAGCAGGACCACAAGAGATGTGTCTGTTAACTACTTGCCCGGGTCACAGTAATCCACTTTTATCTTGGCTAACAGACATTGTTAAATAAATGTTCAGTGAATTAGCAATAGATGAGTGCACATTTGCCAGTTTTCATGCCACCGGTCACTTAGGCCTAAGTGTAACATCCCTAAGAGTACCAACATCGCCTTCACCTACATCTTTCAGCTCTGGAGTTAGTGTGAGCTCGCCAGAGTCAGTGTAATTTGTGGTGGCATTGCGTGTGCTGAGGCCTTTATTGGAAACGCACATATCGGCCGCATTGTTATCCCCTATACACGCTGTGCTGGCTGTGACAGGAGGCTGGCAGAGGATGGCTGACTTTAGAACAGAGTGCCTGGAGAAGCTTTGATGCTATTAAAGGTAGTGCTGGATTTGGACTTAGCCTTAGCAAAACAATTTGCTATCACTTTTTATAGTGATGTCCGAGCCTGTGCAGTGTATTTGTCAGGGGCTCATGCACAAGTAGCATCCTAGTCTATACCCATATTGTTAGAAAGCACTTACAACAGCAGATGAAAGAAGCAGTGAATAGGTTATGGTCGGGTCGCTGGTCGCGATCCGTCGTGAACCAGCAAAAACCGGTAGCGACACACCAGTGCTAACGTGCCGGTGTTGTCTATAAACACGTCACCAGATGTTAGGATTTCTGGGAAGTGTAGCCCCAGTTTCTCCTGGGAAGAGTAGTCCCTGAAAAAGGTTTGAACAAATCACTCACCCCCACACAAGGTGATAAAAGGCGAGACAAACAGATACAGAAAACATTAAATGAACACTAGCCCCCTTATTATGTGTTTGGTTTTAGTGGTAATATTTGAGTAAATTCTGCCTGATTATGAGTTTACAATTAATTTCAAGTTCAAAGAGGGTTTCGCTCAAACTCATAGCTTTTACTATGTGCAAGGGCCTGTGTAAAAACACCCACATTATGAGTTTGAGCAAAATCCTCGTTGAACTTGAAATTCATTGTAAACTCCTAAACAGGCAGAACTTGCTCAAATTTGACCACTAAAACCAAACTCTTAATCAGGGTGAAGGTGAGGGCAGTTTTAGAATCAAATCAAAACAAGTATAAAAGACAGAACAAAATTTGGAATGAGCAACTGCAAAAGACCCTTATATATTCGATGTCAGTCAAATAACCCGGGGCTTTGCCGTAGCGGCTTTTGTGGGTTATTGTGGCTATCTTATATCTTACTCTCGCATCCACCGGGCGTCAATGTAGCTCCTGCCGAGATTCAGAAATGTGTTCTCGTCAAGGGACTTTCTTCATAATGACTACTTCATTTTTGTCCCTTGGACCTTGTGTACATTTGATTTGAGGGTCCCTGTCAGTAGCACACTGCAATAGTCCAATCTAGTGAAAATGTTTTCACAAATGTAGAAATCTGCCACAATAATCCCAGATGATAATAAGAGCTTTTGCTGATGTTATTAACATGAGCTTCCATATTGAGTGCAAAATCAAGGATCACACCTATGATTTGTACTTTCTGCTGAGTTTGGATGGAACAGTTATCAATCGTAAATTCCTAGTAGCCAGGCTCAAGCTTCGCATCAGCAATGATTGTTCTAACCACCATCAGTTCTGCCCTGTTACTGCTTAGGCACAGCCAACGGGCTGCCATACAATGAGTGACCAGGCCGTGAAATCATCCGAAGGTTCTAGGAGCAGTTGGGTGTCATCAGCATAATTTGTAAACAACACCCCCTTTTTAGTCAAAAGGTTACATAGAGGTCTGTGATATACGTTGAAGAGGAAGGCGGACAGGTAAGAGCCTTGCAGAACGCCAAACTGCAGCGTTCTAGGTTGGACGTACCTTTGCTCCAGCACACTCTTGATAGGCAGCTGTCTAAGAAGGATTTGAACCACAGTACAGCACTCCCTGAACAGTCAGAAACAGTGTCCAGAGTGTCAAGGAGACGATCATGGTCTAACAAGTCAAAGGCTGCAGAAAGATCAAGCAGCACTGGGAGCCATTTTGCCCTTATCCAGGATAGATGACATCTGAGTATGTAGATCAAGTAGTGCAGATTCCGTACCATAATTTGCTCGGAAACCTAACTGTCTGTAATGTACTATGTCACTGTCCTCCAAATGTTGTTGAAATTGACTAGCTGCTATCTTGCCTACCATGTTAAGCAAAAACTTCACAGTGGTAATCAGGCATAAGTTTTTTGGATCTTTTGGGTCTTGCCACACTTTTTTAATTAACGGAGTTACTCTGACTTCATTGATGCTGTCGAGTATGCAGTTGAAAAAGAAAAGAAGAGTTGACAAACCTCGTCAGGAAAGGGGCAAATAGAACTATGTTCTCTAGAACCAATTTCGATGGAATAGTGTCCCCTAGTCCAGAGATTGGTCTCATAGAGCTAAATACCTTTTTTAATTCTGGCATTGAAATAGAAGGCCTGGAAAATTGAGCGGCAGATTGTTCAGGAATGCTGCGGTTACAGGACACAAAAAGATCAGAAATGCCCTCGGATGAGATTTTATCCAGGGCCTCTTATCAGAACAGGTACGACGGCTATTATAAGGGGAAGAGAGCTATATATGAGGTAATTTGCCAACACATTGTGGCCCTAGGTATGAATAGAGTTGCCATATCAGTACACTAGATTAATGCTTTGTTATGCTTTCTCTTGAAACAGAAGTAGGGCATCCTTGAATAATACGCCTGCCACTACAGACAACACGACACCATGTTCTACGTGAGACAACAGGGAGGAACGCGTTCCCTACTACTGTCCAGGGAAGTGCAACAGCTGCGGCACTGGGTGATCAGACGCTACATCAACCTACAAGTGGAGCACATAGCGGGAGTGGCCGACATCACAGAAGATGCCCTAAGCCAGACTTCACTGGAAGCCCATGAGTGGTGCCTCAAAGACTGGGTCCTGCAAGAAGTATTCGACCAGTGGGGAGTACCGATAGTCGATCTCTTCGTAATGAAGACCACTGCCAAGGGTCAGCACTTTGCCTTGAGGTTCCACAAGTCTGGGTTTTTGGGGAACGCACTGTTGATGGACTGGCTAAGTCAGCATCTCCTCTACGCTTTTCCTCCAGCGCCATTGATACCAAAGGCCCTGCTTATGTTGCGACATTCGCAACTTAATGCAGTTGATTCTGATCGCATCAACGTGGGATAGGCAGCCGCGGTTCACCAATCTGCAACAAATGTCATGCTTCCCACATGTTCCACTGCCACATTACATAACATAACTGTAAACATAGCATGAAACAAGAATGTGGAGGTAAGTCGTGAGTTTCTTTTTTGGTAGCAGCTTAGCAGCAAGGTGGAAGAAGGCCCACATGGCTGAGAATAGGCTACACGTTAATGAGCCAAATTACAGCGTAGATATCATTGAAGAGCTCGTTTGAGAGCAGGTATATATCTTGGAAGCTCACCATGCACGTATATAAGTTAACAGCCCCTGTGGAAGGACTGTATACCCTTCTTAATGTCAAAAACAAGCAATGATGACACGCATGCCATGTCTATGATTATAGCAGATAATAATAGATGTGCATGAAGTCTGCTAGTGATAGGCTGGAGTAGATTGAAAGATACTGGAAAACTCCACCCATAATGGTCTTTTGAGGAAATTGAATTGAGAGTGTCAATGGATGTGGTGTACGAACAAAACAATACTTGTGAAATAATACCTGAGTACATTGGAGTGAGTATTGTTAGCAAATGAAATGTTAATTTAGTATACCAATAATTGGTGTATTTAGTTATTTTAATTAAGAATAACTTTGGAACAAAACGTGTTACAATGTAGGGCAGTAAATAACCTACTGTTTTCTGTTTGCATAGATTTTGATGCCCATCCTGTAATTCCTTAACCCACTAGGAATTGAAAACAACATACCCTAAGATATGCAACAAGGGCCATTCCTGAAGAATGCCCAGTATTGATCACAACAAGGACAGAAACATGTTGAATGTGTGGGTATGCATGAAAGTGGTTTAACATCCTTTTTAGGATATATGAGATATGAATGGGGTGGATGACAGAAATAATGATTTGCTGATAAACTTGTAATTCTTTTTAACTATTTTTATGGATGAAATAATAATAAAAAATATTCATTTTTAATCATGTTGTAGTAGGCTTTATGATTTTGGAGATTTGACACTGTTTTGTGAAAACAGAAGGATTTATTGTGCATGACTCATAACAAGATCCCTCTTCTTCGTAAACTAGTTGTACACGGTTGAAGGATCTGTAAGTACCAGTTTGTCGCAGGGATCTGGCATTGCAGGCTTCAAAGAGGATCTTAACCCAATGATAATAATCAATAGGGAAATTAGTATAGGTTCTAATACTAAACTGAATATTAAACTCCTGATCCTCTCCCTCTTAGAGAATCACACTTACTTAATGCTCAAACTCTTTTGGCCACTCCATCAAATGTGTTGACATTATTTACAATGACACTGACAGGGGCTAATGTCTACATTAGAGACTATCACCCTCTCAGCAAAGTTCTAAACTTGTGAAGCCCTCATTGTGAATTTTAGGTCACGTCTGCCTTAAAAGTCAATCCTTTCCCCTCAGCACAAAACCGTATTGTTACCCCAGTCTTTTGGGTATCATTCTGGATTCATATTTTCACCCTGAACCTTCAGGTAGTTTCTTCCTGGGCTGATGAAGGGATTCGCATTGTTACCTCAAATTTGGGTCTCCTCTTCCTTGGGCCCTTGGATTTACTTTCCAGGTTTTTCCTGTATTGTCACCCAAGATTGGATTGGCTCTTTGTTGGACTTCTGATTTTCCTCTCCAGATCTTTCCTGTAATATCAGGCCAGATAGGGTAGCCAGTTCAGTAGGACCTATGAGACTCCACCTGTATTAACACCCCAAGTTGGGTCACACCTTCTGTAAGTCTTACATCAGCTCCACCTCCATTATCACTCCCGGTTGCATCACCTGGTCCATGGGGCTACATCACTTTTGTGGGGCTGCAGGCTTGTCAGTCCTTCCAAGGTTGACCTCTGGTGGCTGGACAGTCAATTGCAGCAGGGCTGGTGATGAGCAACTCAGCAAGTTTAACTCCACACCCCCTTGGTCTCTTCAATATGACTACTGCCAAAAATGGACCCAGCCACACTAGGTTAAAGGACACTGGCTCTTCTAGATCAACCTTTTGGCTAGTAGGGGTGGGCCGCCTGCCCACTCCTCCCACCAAAGATGGATTTCCCAACATCCTGTTGGGGACTACTGGCCTGTTCAAACTTCCCTCTGGTCCAGCAGGAGCAGGTAGGCTGCCTGACCACTTCAGGAGGGAGGATCACCATTTAAGTCTTTGCATATATGTTCACTCAGCACTCCACAGATCACTTGGACGGTCGAAAGAACTAGCAGGGATTCTTGTCTGCTTCTAGATTTGTTTAGGTCCCAACACTAACTGCACAAACCTTCCACCCTTTTATACTCCCTAAATGGAGAAATGTCTTCCATGTGTCAGAGGGTCTGTTGACCCTCCTCTCTTGCAATCAGTTTCAAATCTGATGGTATAAGTTTCAGCTGGATCCGGGTTTAGGATCTCTTCAGAATGGTATCTGCTGCCATGTATGCTGCTGGTATCAATGTACGCTTGGAAAGACTCTGCACCAGGCACCTTTCCCTCATATATGTTATGTGGTTGCTGTTTTATTAACCCTAGGTTTGAAGGGTTTCTGGGTGGAATTTTTTACATAACTTTGTTACAGGACTCATTTGGTTAACTGTAGGGTTAGGCGAATACCTTGTTATTTCCTGACGGTTTAACCTATGTTTTCTCTCAGTGAACTGGGTTGGCGTCCTCCTCCACCTGCGTATGCTCGGAGGTGACCACAGTATCCCGTCTCGTTCTTGAAGTTATTTTTTCATCTGCCACTTTGGTCGAGTCATGTTGACCAAATTGTTTTGTATTTCTGATGAGTTTATGTCAACAGTATTTTTGTTGACATGCACTGACAGGGAATACATTTATTTCGACTTGAAATAATATCTTTCAAAATGCACAGACTGGAGGATAGACTAGCAATATTTTTTACCTCGATTATATTTTTGGTAGGGATTTGTGCAATCAACTGTATTTCTTGTTGAGATTATTGAAGTCTGCCAAAAATATAAACATTGTAAAAACAGTCAATCATTTTTGTGGGTTGTAAGTAGCATTCGATTAAAAGAACTTCCGAAACAAGACGTATAACCGGTGACCACCTCATCCAGAGGTGTGCTGGTGTGTCTTTCCCCGCTACACCCTGGGTCTTCTAGTACTTGTAGTTCTTGTGGCCACTTCTATGCACGGCCATCTTTCCCTCGGCTTCTGCTTCTTGATGGTGAGCATTCCATCCCACCAGGTCTTCCTCTGCTAGTTAATCTTTGCATATTTTTAAGACTTCTAGTCCCGTCATAGTTATTCTAATCTGGCCAGTCTTGCATTCTCTCCACAGTTGGTAAGCGGCACATCCTCTCTGGTCATGAAACATAAATTGACCAGGGGATAAGATCGCGCTTGGTCCACAGATATTATCTCCATTGATCATCCTGCAGGTTCTGGTGGTGGCTAAAGGCAATTATTTCTTGGTGAGGAATCACAGTTTAACCTCTCTCTTCACTGTTTTCTCCCCTCATGACAAAACAATTGAGTTCATAATCCCACTAATGGTAGCGTCTCGAATGTTTAGGATCCTTGAAGTTGGTTTAACAACTGAGCATCTGTAACTATTGAGCAAATATTTCTAGGGGCAAGGGTCAAAAGTGTAAACATTTGTGATGAACTGTCACAGAGCGACATATATCAAGAATCCATATTAAAGCCACTCAAAGAAACATACTACTAATATTTTTCTTGCCTTCCTAGTTTAATTCAACTGTGAGGTAGGGTTCTTTGAGTAGTTAAGGGCCTCATCTAACTCATAGTATTCTGATCATTTGCAAGATCTTCTATAGGATTATCTAGCTCATCGCTTCCTTGAGAAATGCGCCTCTCTCTAATTCATTTTTTTTTTACTTAGACTATGGAATATGTTCAAGTATCTAACAAATGCTGTCCTGGTGATCACAGTAGGTTTTGTAGGATGCACGATTAATTAGACGATGTCTCATATTATGGCAACTAGTTGATATTGGGATAGGACTGTTAGTGTATACAGTGAGCCCTGAGAGCCCCCCTGACAACACACCTTTCAAATAATGTATATCACAATGATAAGCCCACAGTAAATTAAATCTGTACAATAACAGCAATTTCTCATAAGGTACCATATAATTTCACCAACAGATATTAAGTACTGGTGTATGAACCAAGCCCTTTGAAGAACTACTAAGGCTTCTTTTATGCCATCAAGGCTAAGCGTGGGTTTCTAAAATGTTTCTTGTTTAATCTGCTACTATTCAAGAAGCATGGGCCTAAAAAAACATGATTGGAGACAATAATTGTCATCATAATTATCTTTGGAGTTGGTATTTACACGCATTCTATACTGTATAGTTCACAAGTCACAGCTGATACATTTTTTAACATTAGTACAGCATTTAATAATATACTGTTTTTTCTTACTGAAGCAGATGCCTCCATTGCCAGCCGTTCATATTTCAAAACCTAGAACATGAAAAAAACATAAACACTAATTTAATGCTGAGATCCAGTGACAGCTATTGCACATACAGATTTCATATTTTAGCTGGATACCTTTGTTTCCCAAGTCTATACCATGATGGTTAGATCTTGGTGTTTTTTCTTACCATCTCGTTTACTAATGGGAAAAAGGGTTTGCACAAGGTTGAAAACTCAGGTGGGGAGTATGAAATGACAGTGAGCGAGGCCTGCTCTTCAATGGCAGGTTGTGTGAACTCCAGCAAACTGAAATGTCTATGATCATTTGTATGTCAGTGATGGGCAGGGGAGTAGAGTGTGACTCTTGGACCTTATCTGTACACTCATTGTGATGTCCAGTAGTTGATGGGCATACTGTGCCTACATCCTGGTGTCTCATGAAACAAGTGCAAGCAGAATGCAAGGGTTCACTGAATCCAAGAAGTGCAGTCATCTTGTTCTGGTTTCCCTCTGTATTTGTGAATGGTTGGCATTTGACTTCCAGTGACTGTCCATCTTGGCTTTCCTCTGCCCTACTTAGTGTAGAGAGTTTAACAGGCAGAGAGTAACTCGTATTTTGATAATGGTAGGGATAACACAATAAGGTTAACTAGCCCCTCCCTTCCTTGTATTATGTACCTTTTGAAAATGAATTTCCTTCGCCTACACAAGGGAATCTGAATAAATCTCTAATCAAGCACGTTAATAATGGTAGTAGTAGGTCTTGGTGGATATGACATGAGGTAGACAATGTCTCAAATCTTGGAATTGTTTGATATCGGGATAAGACTGAGTGTACTGAAGGCAGTCAGTCTGTCTCTGGGAGTAAATACTTGAATTAGATGCTTATAACTCAGGTTGTTTTAAATTGGAAAATAAACCCAGATTTTTGAGCAACTCTTATATACTCCAAGCAACCTCCCAGTTTTCTAGTGACCCCGAGATATTTATGTGCCCTCTAGACCTTCCAGTGACCTCTAGATTTTCAAGTGAACTCTAGATTTCCATGAAAGCTCTAGCTATCATAAGTGACCCCTTTAGCTATCATGACCAACACACAGATATTCCAGTGAATCCTACATTTTACAGTGATCACTTAGAATTACCCTAAATATTTTTAGCAATGCCTGGCTCTTCCACTGACCCAGAGTTTTACCGGCAACCCCTAGTTTTTCCAGTGGCCTGAAGATTTTCAAGTGACCCCCGGATTTCTTGAATGACCCCATAGATATTTGTGCTACCCTTA
>JAWLIA010000061.1:0-11692 GCA_034782015.1 Desmognathus tilleyi
GGGTCACCGAGCCACAGGTTAAAGTCCCCCAATGCTACAGTAGCTGTGTTGCTCTTAGTGTGCTTGAGCAGTATGTCAACTAGATCAGCTTGGAAATAATCCATATCCCTAGGCGGTCAGTATAAAAGGATAAAATGTATACAGAAACCGTCGTAAGGAGATAACTTGACACAAAGGCAGTCACACTCTTTGATGGGTTCAATGCTTCCCTGAAAAAGGTCCAGGTCAGCCCGAGAAATAACTGCAACACCACCACCCATGCCAGTTGTTCTATTAGCAGTGAATAGCCGATAGTCCGGGGGGACGGCAATATCGATTGCCGGGCCGGAGGTATCAGTGATCCAGGATTCCGTAATAAACAGGATATCTAAATTGTTATCCTGTATAAGGTCCCGCACCGCCGATGAGTGCTTAATCATTGACCAGGTGTTGATCAAGGAGCATTTGAGCGTGTTTTGCTGAGGAACCGGTGTCGTGATGGAAGAGGGACAGGTTAACGCCGCGCCTTCGCTATTTCTGTGCATAGATATTTTTGCAACTGCAATGGGGCCGTCGACAAGGGCTGGCCCAGAGTCGCGGATGGATTCCATAGCTGCATCCTTAACTAATTTGGGAGCAGCATAAGTCTCCTGGTTGCCAGAGTAGGTGGGGGTACCACTGTAATCGTGGAGGGTAGGTTTTATCGTTGGTGTAGATGAACCATCTACAGTGGAATTATTAAGAGTGGTGAGAGCGGTGGGATTGTTAACGCACCTATCTTCAATACAGTTGTCTATCCCGATTGGTACCACAACATCATCATGCACAACAGTCTTGCATTGAAAAATGAGCAGAGAAATGAGGGTGCGCTGGTACAGAGAAAGTACTTGCGTTAAGGGACAAGTCAGGGTGGGGCTGAAGTGAGGAGTCAAACGAATCCTCTATGACATAAGTTGGTGAACTGAAAGGTAACAAATTGTTTGGGAGGGGGAAGGCAATCCCCTCCCAGATTCTAAGGCAATCAGACCAACTGTCATTAATGTATAAATGATTCATAGTGGTGCAGGAGGAAAGGGTTTAAAGGGTAAACAACTGGAACCTCATTGAGCGTGGCTCCTGGGCATAGGCTTCTGCCACACTGATGCAAGTTGTTGGACTGACTTTCCTGTGCTGATCTAAACTATTGCTTTCCTTTCCTCTTCAAATGGGTGTTCTGTGTTTCTGTAGAGAGAGAGAGAAGAGATAGAGTGAGAGTGAGACGGGTGAGAAGAAAGAAGCAAAGAGAGAGAATAGAGTGAGTGAGAGAGGAGAAAGAGAAGCGAGGAGAGAGTGAGAGAGGAGAAAAAAGCGATAAGCAAGGAGATTGAACAAAAAGAAGCAAGGAGAGAGGGAGAGAAGAGAGGAGAAACAGAAGCGAGGAAAGAGCAAAAGAGGTGAGAGGAGAAACAGAAGTGAGGAGAGAGCAAAAGAGAGGTGAGAGAGGAGAAAGAGGTGAGAAGAGAGATAGAGAGAGAAGAGAGAGAGTGACAGAGGAGAAAGAGAAGCAAAGAGAGAGAGGAGAAAGAGAAGAGAGATGAGAGGGAGAGAAGAGTGAGAAAAGAGAAAGAAGCGAATACAGAAGAGAGAGCATAAGATGGAGAAGCAAGAGAAATGATAAAAAAGTGAGGAGAGAGCGAGTGAGAGCGCGAGAAGCAGAGAGAGAGCAAGAGAGAGAAGCAATAAGCAAGGAGAGAGAGAAGAGAGGAAAGAGAGCAAGAGAGAGAGAGGAGAAAGAGAAGCGAGGAGAGAGATTCTGCATGTGTCGAGGTGTTGCTCAAACCTGTGGTGAATGACGTAAGTTGGTAGGGTAATGAGATGGCCGCACCTATACAGTATCTGAGGTCTTGCCTATACTGCATATGGGAACTCATCATAACTGTTCTGCCTCTTTGGGATGATGACTAACCTGCTTTCTGGCAGAGTGTCATGAGTTTTCAGTGGGCGGGGCCTGCCTACATGGACTATGGGAGCCATGCCTTTACAGCCTGGTCATGGGTCAGCCCTATACTGTACTGCCTATGAGGAGCATGCCAATAATGCCTGTGGGTCCATGGGAGAAATGCTGCGGGAAGGGGCCTAATTTGCACCATAAGTGACATCATTGGAAGTGAAATCACAGGAAGTGGTATCACATGCCCTAGTGTCCACAATGGCATCACAGAAAAGACATTTCATCACAGAAGGGAACACAAAGGCAAACAAGTCTCTCTCTCTCTCTCCTACCCCTCTTTTGTTCTCTCTCCCATCCCTCCTCCCTCTCCAGGAGAAACCTGGTAAAATAATAACCAGGCCAGTCGTGCTCGAGTCCTGCCTACATTATTTCTCCTCTTCCATCCATTCTTTGAAATATAGTAAATGATGTACTATTCTTGCACATTTATATCATATTAGTATTCTTCAAAAGATCTTTTCTTATTACCAATTTAACACTCATCCTACATTTTTCTTGTTTATGTGCATCGATCTCGCGCAATTTCTGTCCGTTGACTGAAGGCCTGTGTGCATACACACTGACTAATGGACATTTATATGAAGTTCAAAACCCAAACACAATACATTCAGGCTGAGATTGGATAAGCGGCTCAGTCAGCTATTGTTCCGGTGGAACGGGCTGCGCCAGCAGTGTATGCTGCTTATATGTACTATCATTATTATTATCTTTCTTATATGTTGGACACCGGTCACGTAAACTATATATATTACAGCTAGCCAGGTGAGCTAGCCCCTGGTCTTTTCTCACTTGGCTCCGGATTCCGATTGCACGCCACAATCAATTATTTGCCAGGCCAGGCGAGCGAAGGATACATAGACATGCACAGCAGGCGTTGGCTGCGGCAGAGGGTGGTGCTGTGCCAAGGTGCTTTCACGATGGGCTGCTCACCGCACCATACAGCAACAAAGCTCACTGGCCTGGCACCACATTGATCCTAGTTTGAGGCAGGCAAACAGGCAGGCGGCCAAACAATAAGAACTGTCATGAAGCCAGGAAGTGAGGACTCTCATTTTGGAAAAATTAGACTGTGGCCAGCCTGGCCACCTAAATCATAAGATGAATAGTGGCCCGGGTTCAGCTACAGTTCGGCTTTTCCATTTCATTCTCGTCATCTACTTTATCATGATTTACCATTTTTATTATCATCTCAGCCTGAAGGAGGACCACGTGGCGCTCACTGCGTTTATGTCAAAGCAAACGTTAATTATGCATTTGCAAAGACTGTCCATCTGGTGTGACTGTGGGGTTTGTTGTTTTCGCCAGTTGGAGCCCACAAGGGTCTCCATACTGGTCGTATGCATGTGTGGATTAAGGATTGTCCCTTTGGTGCCCCTAAGAGCAGGAATAATAAGGTGGGGAGGATCTCTGGGAGGGTCCCCTGTCCATAGGTGATCTGGAAATTCCCTCTCTGTGTTCAGCTAGTGAGCACAGAGAGCCCCCTCCTGCACCCACATCCCTTGCACGACCTGTGCCTGGCTAAGATTAACTCAGGGGGACCGAATGTGTGCTTGGTAAAAAAGACGTGTGTTGAAATGTGCGACTGAGTTTCCTACCACTAACATGGGAGCCTGGAAAAGCGCTGTTCGAGGCGCCGGTTCTCATAGCTGTTCTATGAGGGTTTTGGACGCTCAAGGCTGACGTGGAACCGTGAGCATCCAAAATTGGTTTTCTATTAAAAATCCCAGTCAATTCATAGCCCCTTTATGTTTTAACTGCGATTTCACAGAAACGTGCGTTTGGCTCCCGAGGGAGAATTAGCTCAGATGCAATGCTGGTTTCTGTACTTGGACTCCCTTCTGAGTGTGTCCCCTCCATTTTAACTTGCCACGTGGTCGAGAACAAAAGTTGGGTCCATAATCTAAGATGGAGTCTGGGGGTGTCTCTACTTGACCCCTGGTCTGGGATCAGCTATTGGAAGCCTTTAGGGGTTTGCCTCTGGCCAGGAGCAGCCAATTAGGCATGCTCCTAGGAGCATTAACGCAGTGAGTCCTATGTACGCATGCCTGTGGTACTAGCCTATGTACCTTTGACTATTATTGCTATTTTTCCTACATTTTTGATAAAGGTGTGCTAAGACTATTTCACGCTTGTTGTACTGGATCGGCTCACCTCTTTTGTGTTGAGTAGAAGAAAATTAACCATTTCTTGCTCTTACTTATGTTTGATATTTTTATAAAATAAACCGAGTGTCTATTTTTGATAAACCCAGTCTCGACTGCAGTCATTGTAATAGCCAGTTATTTGTGATGTATGAGAGACTGCTTTTTCTACCAATATAGTGGCTCTCTACATTCCAGCTCTTTAGTCGAGTAGCCCGGAATACGCGCATGCACACACTCTCACTTTGATATATCTCACTGCTGTTCGCTGCACCGTTCTTTTACTTTTTATAAAAAATGTGATTTTTGATGCCCAATAAAATGGCCACGTTGGGATCAATAAGTCTGGTCTAAGCAAGAGAGGTTTGTAAGCACTAGACAGTGGATCTCCAGGCCATTTGTCAAGCCACACTATTAGGCTTCTTGAGTCATTCAATTTCAATACTAAGTAATGTAGTCGCCAGTATCCCCCTCCCTTTTTTTCATTTATAGCCTCAGCCCTGGTCTCACTCAGCAGGCTTTAAAATCAACAGTAGTCCTGGAGCCCGGGGCTCCTGGTTTCTAGCTCGGGCTCCTTGCTATGTAACATCAAGTAGCCCAGCTGGCTCCTCTCACTTAAGCATTTGTTGTCTGCAGTGGAGCACAGTTCGGCAGTTCTAATTAGAAATTCTGACATTGCGTGATGCTGGCTAATTTGCAATGAAAAGGAGAACCCTGGCTAAGTGATCAGCAGCAGGGAAGGTGGCTGCCACTGCAGGCTCCTTAATCTTAATCCTGGTTCCTAGAAATACAAATCCCAGAAGCCCGGTGGTCTAGTAGCAAACATATCCCAATTTCTAACACTGCTCAGGCACCCCTTGAATTCTATAACAGTAACTTTAGGGGCAGACACCCACTAAAAACACTCCGAACTGGAATCACATGCTCTTTTCCAAACGAAAAAGATATTCACTTTTAAATGACATTATTTTCTATGGATTTACATTATTTTCAACAGACTCAATGCCATTCTTGTCAATAGACTGTTATTTTTAATATGTGTTTTTTCACTTGCTCCTTTTTTCCAGAGTCGTCGTGAAGGCAGGGCAAAGCCACACATCTGCATCCTCTTTTTAGCAGAAACTGGTTACTTCCTGGCTGTCTCCCTAATATCTATGTTCCTGAATCTTACTTGAAGCCCTAACTACCCAAGCCTTGGCCACCTGTTTTTGGTTAACTGGTCTGCCCCAGGCTTGGAAACCCCGCTGTTGCTATTCAACCCAGCCAACCTCCCCTGCTCCCAGACAGGGATTTCCATCTATTTCTGGCAGCTTTAAAGCCAATTTTTCAACTTCAGTTCTACTCTTGTTGTGGGGGAATAGCTAATTTAACTGTTGGGTTAGCCTGCCTGGTGGTCGCCTGCCTTTGGTAGAACTAAAGATGCCTGAGCCCCAGACGCCATTTTTGCCCCTGTCCAAATGTGTCCTGTTGCAGCCTTCAGTGCCTATCTGCTACAATCATCTGTGGGACTTTCTGTCGTCTGCGCTTCTGTTCCGATTGGCGGAGTCTGGTGTGTACTGCATTACCAAATAGTGCTTTTCCCATTGTCCCTGTGTTCAGTTCCCGCTGCAGCTTTTCTCTGCAATATAATTCTTTCCTTCAGTTTCCCTCGTGTTCTGACCATCGATTACAACCCAGCTTTTTTCTCTACAGATTAATGATTTGCAAATGTGTTACTATGTCAATTTAAATACAGTGCTTGTGTTCTCCTTTGTTCTTCACATGTCTAAGAATCTTTGAATGCTTTTCTCCTGTTGTTTATATATTTTTTAGCCTGTAAAAAGTATATCTCACAAGTGTATTTTGATTTGCCATTCAGTAGTGCGTGGTAGCTCCTGGTACATTTGCATTCCCCAATGTTTTCAAAGACCAGGAAAATACAGTATATCCTCTGCTCCTCTGCAGAGGAAATACAAGTTACAATGCATCAAACTCCATAGGAATTGTGTACATTAACAAAGCACACCATGATATTGTTCTAGCCAAGGGTAAATGGGGAAATTACAATGGGGAAAGCATTGCAAGTGTATTTACACTTCCAAAGCTTTTATTGAAACCATGTTGTCCCCTGCAGCAGCAGCAGCTGCCACGGACAACACGATTTTCATTCCAACTGTGCTGTCTCCACGGTGGCAGCTTGGTGCAGCCACGGGGACAGCACAGTTGGAGGAAACAGAACGCAGGCACCACGAGAAATTAGAGCCAGTGTTTCACCATTGTTTTTCTGGTGGATAGCAGGCTCTGACACCCACCACGTTTCTATTACATTTTAATGCCACAATAGTTGAGATGAACTCCCTACGTTTGTACAGCATACACAAGTTGCAAGTAGGGTCCCAGATGAACGGTCTCGATGAATAGAGGGATTCACCATATACATTCATTACCATGGAAGCTATTCAACAGGTAATACAGCTACACATGTGCCCACCAACAAAGTCTAAAAGCCTAATGAGTGCACTCATTTGTATAGCTTGATACATAAAAGCCGAGACTGCATAAGAGGGGCATACACATGAATATGACAAAAAATGGTTGTAAATCCATCAAAGGGACCTCTAGGAGGTACTGAAATCCGAGCAATCTATACGTGCATTCATCATGGAAGATTCTAAATAAACACATCTAAAAGAGACGTTTCATTATGTGTTCAAATATTGACTGCAATTATTAAAGAATTTCGTACATAAGACGTGCAAAAAAGTGGTTGTCTTGTGGTGCACAAAAACCCTATTATTCACCACCATCTGAAACAAGAATTTAAAATATTTATAGTCTTACCATTGAAGATATTAAAGTTGAACAAAATTAATGTCCCAGTAAATAGATCGATTTTTTTTTACATCCAAATTATTGTTTTTTGTGCTTCCTATTGTACTTTAAAGGGATGTGAAGTACCAAAATAAGTCACAGGGTTCACTTGGGATTTATATAATCTATTTTTATGATGTATCATTAATGTATGTTGGTCATTAGAATTTGGACATCAGGACGGCTACCACTTAGAGATCATAACATCATATTAACTAAAGAAATTCAATGTAAAGAGCATTAAAAGCATTAAAACCTCATTTTGGTAGTTTGTCAGAAATATTTTTACATTTTTAGTTGTAGTGATTTTTGATTTTGATTCTCAGTTTTACCGCCAGAAGGTAGGAAAGTCTATGGGAGAAACACAATGTTAAAGAGTCTAATAATATATCCCTTATTAATCAAAAACTAACAATATTTGTGGAAAATCATCAAAAGGAAGTACAGGCAGATTGTAATGCTTTAGACATTGGCCCTTTGCAGTTAATATGATAAGAGTGTCCTTTTCAAGTATGAGCTGGACAAATAGTGCAAGTTGGATATTATTAAAAGACTTGAACCCTTGGAGTGGTCTGCTCCAATTCTGAGGACATTAGCGTGGTTCTCATTGAAACCTCGCTGAATCACACAAATAGCAACTACGTCATACATCACAAAAGAAGCCTTTACTGGTGCCATCCATAAGAACAACCGATTATTTTTTACCATTTCGGAACATACAAGCATTGGCAATGCCATTAGTTTTGTGAGAGTAGGATTTTGGGTGCAGTGTAAAATTTTCCCTACCATCTTCACTTCTTCAAACTTCTGGTGTTCATGTTTTTATTTCTGACACTTGCAACACGATGTTAACTACAAACCTAATTAAGCTCTGTTCTGTTGGCAGTCTCTTGCGCTGTATGCTTGCAGTAGACAAACCAGTATGTGCTGCTGGTCCCTATAGATACATTTTGTCAGAGCTTACCTGGTGCCTTTGACTCGATGAGTGCTCTCGGGTGCTGTTGCCTTTGCCAGGGTTTGCTCCAAAGTAGTTATATTTGCCAGTGCCTGGCAGAGAGATTTTGGCTTTGCTAATGCGTACTCCGGTGATGGTTTTTTTTTTTTTTTGCTCAGGTGCTTGCTCTCTTTCTGTTGGCTTTGCCCATTCCTGTTTTGTTGTTGCTCTCTTTGCTTTCACAATGCTCTCTCTGCTGCATATATGGCTTTGCAAGCCTTTCTCCTATGCGCTGATGGCTTCATTAGCTCTTGTTCAGTTGTCCCTATTGCTTTGATAATGGTCGTTCCATTCCCCCATGGTGTTACCATCCCCAGCACTAGGCAGTCAGGCTTCTGACCAGACCATGACATGGAAACATCCCTACTGGACCTCAAAGTCCAGCTGGATGACCTCTGATATTACATTATCTCTCTGCAGCCTTTGACCTGATTGTTTCTACCAGAACCTGTTTCTCCCAGAACCTGTCTCTCTCAGCCAACACTTCCCTGGAATCCATCCAATCGGTTACCTTATTCGTATGAAACAGAATGGCTAAAGTCTTCTCTAACACACATTCTGCCCTCCTTTAGCCCACTCATCTATGGTGTACGTCAGGGATCCTGTTCACCACCAACACCCTAAAACATCTACACCAAACCCCTGTTCAATAAGCTTTATTTACTAGGGGTCAAATACACAGGTACTCCTGGCAATCACAGAGGATTACGCCACCAACATCACCCATAACAACATTTATGACATTATCCAGGTTGGAATGGCCGAACACATTGATGCCTGAATCATGATAAAAATAAACTTCTCATAGTCACCACCTGAAGATACACTTTTTGTTGATCTACTGTTATGACGTTCCGCCTCCTAATTCTTTGCTGTGTCGCCTGGTTTCGTGTGCTGAGGCCCATGGGCGTGCGCACGTTAAATCATTTGAACATTTGAACATTTGAACATAGTAGGCCGCCCCAGCAGCCTGAAAAAACTGGATGACAGCTACTGATTATTCACCATCATGAACAACCTTATAACGGTATCTAAATGGGTGAAAACCCTAGGAGTTTACTTGGCTACTGAGCGCACAATGTTCAGGCACATCAATGCAGTAACCCCCCCTCCTACTATTATCTCAAATTCTTAAACCAAATGAGGCCTTTCTTCTCTACCATCAATTGTGCTTCCATTGCTTGTGCAGTCAAAATGCCCCACAGCCAGTACCACCAACCGCAAACATCAACAAACTTTAGGTGCTCCAAAATAATGTGGTCAGGGTAGTCCTGGGCCTAAGCAAAAGAAAGCATGTCACCACAGCCAGAACTAATTTGGACTTGGCTTCACTGGTGCTTGCTCCACTATCCCTGTGGCTTCTACAGTCCTCTCTCTGATGCCTCTATGGTGTTGTCAGGGCTGATTCTGCTGTACCTATGGCTTTGCAGAATTCACTCTACTGCTCCTATGGCTATGCCAGTGCATGCTCCAATGTCCCTAGGGTGTTTCCATTGCTTGCTCCGTCAACATACCCATCCTGTGCAATGGCATTGCCAATGCTGGATGCATGGTTCTCTGAACTCAGAAAAATAACAAGTAGCATTGCCAATCCTTGTTGAATGTGATCCTGGACTTAAAAAATGAACACCAAATGCCACTGCTTATGCTTGTTGCTTACATTACCCGGACTCATAAAACTTAACAATTAACAATAATAGCATTGCTAAAGCTTGTTGTATGCATCTCTGCAATAAGAAAACAAATTACAAAACACATTAACAATACCTTAGATACAAAAAATTAACCTATGGTATTTGCAACATATGCTTCACTGACAACAAGACTTTGCTACAGAATGGCATTGCTAGTATGTGTTGCATGCTTCTATGAAGTCATAAAACTAATATATTATGGCATTGCCAATGCTTTTTACATGTGTCCCTGTACTCAAACAACAAAGAGTGATTGCATGACCAATTCTGGTTTCATTCATTGCATGTCTCCCCGCAACTGAATTACCAGTCCTAGTTACAAAATTATCTGGGCAATGAAAACTAATAATTTTTGGCAATGCTTTTTGCAGGTATCCCTGGACTCAGAAAGCAAACAACTATTAACATGGTCAGTACTTTTCGTACAATTCCCTTGAAAATAATAATAACAAATGGCATTGCCATTGCTTGTTGCACATTACCCTGGTCTCAGAAAACTAACAAATAATGGCATTGCCAAGGCTTGGTTCATTCACAACTTGCAACCACTGCGCAATCGCATTTCCTCTGTCCCTGGAATAAGAAAATGGATCACTATTAAAGACAAGCAGTAAAAAGCACCAGAAAGCTAGAGCTAATAACATTGCCAATACTTGTTTTATGCACAAAATGTGCCCACTGCATCAGCTTCATTAGGGGGGCCTACGGGGACTAAAGCCCCGAGTGTCCTGGCAATAGCCCTGGATCTAAAGAATGGACAATGCATTCTCCTCTGCTGTAATCTTAACGGCACATAAACGGGAACAAAAAAACTGCTTTTTAAAGTTTATTTATTTCCGGAAACCTGGAAATACCCCTGGACCACTGTTTGATTTTGATTTGATTTTGTCATTTTGTCATAGACTCTCCTTGCACCATTTTTTTGTTCTGTTTTTAATTATATGTTGCTTGTTGTCTTTTGTCAGCGGTGCAGAGCATATGCAGCCATCGCTATATAAAAAAATTAAATAAATAAATTAATTAATAATGCGCTAAAACCCATAGGCATCAAAGCGCACAAGCCCTCGCATTGCCAACTGTATGTTTCTGTACTCAGAAAACAAATTATTATTAAATACAAACATTTATTTATTTATTATTTGTATAGTGCCAAAGAGGCCAGCCAGGGGGCACCAGGTCACTGACAACAACGCACAACAAACATAAAAACACACAAAAAAGCTTTAGAACGCTAAACGTAATGGCATTTCCAAGGCATGCTTCTTACATGCAGGTCAACAGGGGCAAAAAACACAATGTTTTGCCTCCAGTCACTCTACATATCACTCTTTTCTCATTCTAACAGTTTTCCATGGTGGTGGGGTGCTAAGGCACCACTACTCAGAAAACTAAAAAATCTCCTACTAAGCTCAGCAGGCTTTGAGGAGTTAGATAATGCAAACATTGGTATATACAATGTACAGAGGAATGAGACTCAAAGCCATACACACCTTCAGGAAGGATTAAAAGCTAAGACTCCTCCATAGGCAGAGATGGGTCTGAGAGCAGCAGCAGCAGCAGTCTACCTGGGGGGACCTTCTGGGGGGACAACTGCTGAGGGGGACTCCTCCCTCTGTTGGGGGAGGCCGTCTGTTCAGGGGTCTCTGTGAGAAGGACTCTGAGGGGCTGCAGATGGCAGTGGGAAGCCCCAGTGAGGAGCTGGCCATGGACTTTAGACCCTGATACAGCAGGAAGTAAACAGAGCCTGTCCCGGTGCCTCCGGGGTCTGAAGCTGCCTTGGTCCCCCTGGGGCACGCGAAAGACGCCGTCATTACCAACCCAAACTCTTTCTTTTTATGTCATGAACTTTGCACCATGATCCAGTAAAAAGTAAGCAGAGCTTAACCCCTTTATTCAGGGAGTACTGGGGCCCCTCCCCCTTTCTTGTCAACTTTTACCAACATCTTCTTCAATCCTTTCTTACCACCTCAATTAACATTGCATAAATAACTGGACGCCAGACCTTTGTTTGTGGAAATTCAAAGGCCGCTTTATTAAAATTTAT
>JAWLIA010000062.1:0-11534 GCA_034782015.1 Desmognathus tilleyi
AATTGATTATGCAGCAAACGGTTTAATACTTCTGAAGTGTGGGAAACATGTTCTTGTAAAGCGCGAGAAAAGATGAGTATATCATCGAGATCTACTATAACAGAAACCATGAGTAGGTCTGAGAATATGGCATCCATAAATCATTGGAAAATGGCAGGAGCATTCACGAGGCCAAATGGCATGACTCGGTATTCGAAAAGACTGAATGGAGTTTTGAAATGCTGTTTTCCATTCATCGGTTTCTCTCACTCGTAAGAGATGATAAGCGCCTCTTAGATCTATCTTTGTGAATATAACTGCTCCTGTTATGGTCTCAAGTATATCATTGATCAAAGGTAGAGGATAACGGTCACAAACCATCTCTGCATTGAGAGCTCTATAGTCGATGCAAGGTCTGAGATCACCTGTCTTTTTTGCTACAAAAACAAAGGGGCCCCCGCCGCAGACCGAGATGGAGTTATAAGACCTTGTTCTAAGTGTTCTATAAGATAGTCGAGGAGTATTTTTCTTTCTTTCCGTGAGAGATTATACATATGACCGAAAGGTATACAATCGACAGCTCTGTGAGGGGGCAATGGTTTACTGGTTGGTTTCTCAAACACTTGTACATAGGAAGCGTATTCTTTAGGAATCAGAAGGTTGACTGATCTTTCTATCAAGGACGTGTTGTTTTGAGTGATCGAGTCATTAATCTCTTCACCTGACCATGGAGTATTGTGAAAGCATTGTTCGAAACAATATTCCGACTGGAACAAAACAGTTCCCAACTTCCAATTAACATATGGGTTGTGGCGTCTAAGCCAAGGAAGACCCAAAATGAGTGGGCTATGAGGAGACTTAATGCAGTTCCAGGAAACACTCTCCCTGTGTCTGCCCATCCTGAGATTAGTAGGGGATGTTTGCCACAAAACCAATCCTGAACTGATGGGTGTGCCGTCTACTGTTTGTATGGCGGTCGGTCTTTGCTTGGGTATGATGGGCACACCATGTTCTTTGGCCCAATCGGTATCTATAAACAAACCAGCGGCTCCACAATCCAACAAAGCCACCACCCGGAGAGGTGGCTCCCCAGACCAGCTGAGTATAACGGAAAGATATAATAGTCGATGTTCTTCATTACCGAACTCGCACAAGGGACTATTTAAAACACCCACAGGAGAGTCCCTCCCTACTTGCGGGTGTTTAAGTTTTCCGCCGGTTTTCTTTGAGGGCAGAGAGTACAATCTTTAACTAGATGGGAATCCGAACCACAGTACATACAAAGGCCTTTGCTTCTCCGATGTTGCCTCTCTTCTTGAGTGAGAGGCCCTCGTGTATTCCCGATCTGCATCGGCTCCTCTTTACTTTCTCTACGTAGATCCATTTTCGCAGAGTCTGTTGAACGGAAAGGCCGAGAAGTAGTAGGGGCTACTCTACGGCGTTCGTTCTTTCTTTCGTTGAGTCTAAATTCAATGGAGAGGGCGGCATCAATTAACTCTGCGAGGGTGTTCGATCTGGGACTACGGGCAATCTCGTCCTTTATCTCTTCCTTTAACCCTCTCCTAAACAATGGTAACAAAACCGAATCACCCCACTTGGTCTCGTTAGCCAGGGCCTTGAAGGTCGTTACAAACGACATTACGTCCCTGTTACCCTGTACACAATCTAACATGGCTTCTTCGCATGAGAAAGAAGCTTTTTCTCGACGGAACATTTCGATGAAGGCTAACTCGAATGAATCAAAATCATCTAAGATTGGATCTTCATTTACAACATACGGAGTGGCCCAGGCTAATGCATTGCCGGTACAATTACTAATTAGGAATCCGACCTTGGTCTTATCTGTGGTAAATTGTTCATGTCGAAATAGAAACTGCACTTTGCAAGCATTGAGAAACTCCTTAAGTTTTCGTGGATCCCCAGAAAACTTCTCAAGATTAGCATTGATAGTACACGGTTCAATTACAACCGGGGGTTTGCTGTTTAATACAGCTTTCATCGCTGCATTCTCCGCCTTGACGGACTGCAATTGCTGGCCCAACTGCTGAATGGCTATGGTCAAATCATCAATGGAAGCCATGACTCAGCAAACAAAAAAATAAAAATGGGCTTTTCAGTTTGTAACTGTGCAGCAATATTCGTGTGGACTCACCTGTCTTTCTGGAGTTATGAAGCGAGCACCACACGTTGGCTTAGCCACACAGATAACTGGGTAGCTATAGACACCGTGGGTATCAGGGAGGAAAAGCCAGGAGTAGGCAGAAAAACCTCCGGGGAACACCTGAAGGAACAGCAACCTTGGACCTGCCAGGACAACGTGGGGTCTGCACCTCCACTATTTCTACAGCTAACAAGGCAGGAACCTAAAGGGAGTCCTATTTAAGCAGGAACCTGAGGGCCTAACTGAACTGACCCTAGTAATGAAAACAAAGGAGGGAGAAAAATGAGGAACTAACCCACGGTGGATGGTGCGAGGCAAAGAAATACCATAACAAAGTAACAAGAAAGGAAAGATAACGAGCCAGAACGGAAAAGAGGCTGCAGAACAGGAGGGCAGCGGACGAGTAAACACAGACACAAATCAAAGAGGAACAACCTGAATAACAGAAAGGAATACTGCAAGAATCCGCAATTGGAAAAAGACTCCGAGAACTAGCAACAAAGCGACTTACTGAAAAGCGCCGAGGTCCGGAACCCGGATGTTTAAATGAGAAGGGAGCTCCGGTGATGGAGCGCGCGGATTGGACAAAAAGGAACCAATCACAGGAGGGGGGCGTGACCCTACCGCGGAAGCGGGCGGCAACCTGCTAAGCGGAACCCGTGAACATGGAATGCGGAAGTCCACCACTGAAACCCAGTACGGAAGCGCCGAAGTGAAGACAACAGTACAAAGATGCAAAGTACGAAAAAGAACCTGTAACGAAAAGGTAAGCATGAGGCCAAAACCCGAGCGTACTAATGATCCATCCTGACGCACACACGTCGGGGATAGTGCCGAATCGCTACAGTATTCCCCCTCCCCAGGGGACCCGGCTTGGCAGGGAAACGACGGTGGAAAAGCCGAACAAGCGTCGGAGCATGCACGGATACGGCAGGTTCCCATGAACGATCTGCCTTGGAATAGCCTTTCCAATGCAGTAAATATAGTAGTTGCCCACGAGTGATACGAGAATCCAGGACTTCCTCCACCTCATATTCCACCACCCCAGCTCGAAGAGAAATCGGGGGCGGTAACACGGTGCGATGAAAGGGATCGGAGACAACAGGTTTCAACAGGGACACATGAAAAGAAGAACAAATACGCCACCTGACAGGAAGACGAAGCCTAAAAGTGACGGAATTGATTTTCTTGAGAATGGGGAACGGACCCACAAAACGGTTCTTAAACCTTAGTACACCCGTAAGAGGGAGATTGTCCGATGCCAACCATACCATGTCCCCTACGGAAAAAGAGGGAGGATCACGACGCTTCTTGTCTGCTGCCTTTTTCATTACCAACTTAGATCTCTCAAGATTCGTCTGTATTTCCCTGTAAATCACCTCCATCCTTTGTATCTGTTTGCCCGCAGCTGGGACTACGGACTCAGGAGGGTGAAAAGATAAAGATCGTGGGTGCATACCATACAATGCATAAAAAGGCGAGAAGTCAGTTGAACTGTGGTTAGCGTTATTGATAGAATATTCCGCCATAGGTAAGTAACGAACCCAATCGTCTTGTCGTTGGTTGACATACATGCTCAAATACGTTTTGAGGGTGCGTTGTACCCTTTCAGTTTGTCCATTAGACTGGGGGTGGTAAGCGGAGGACAATGCACGTGAAACACCCAAACTGGAGCAAACTGCGCCCCAAAACCTGGAGACAAACTGAGCACCTCGATCGGAGACTATAACTTCCGGCAAACCGTGTAGACGAAATATTTCTCTGAAGAAGACTATCGATAACTGACTAGCTGTAGGTAGTTTCTCTAACGGAACAAAATGGACCATCTTGGTAAAAGAATCTATGACAGTAAGAATAGTAGTGCACTTTTCTGACATGGGAAGCTCTACAAGAAAATCCATAGAAATATGTTGCCAAGGTTTTTTAGGCACAGGTAATGGTACAAGTAACCCAGATTTCTTTCCAACCATAACCTTACCCTGAGCACAGACAGGGCAAGCTTGAACATATTTAGAAACAGTTTCTTTCATCTCCTTCCACCAAAAATGACGAGACAGGAGATCATATGTTCCCTTAACACCTCGATGTCCCGAGACTGGATTGTCATGGCAAGATTTAAGTGCTTCCAGACAATCCTCTTCGTCAAAGAGAACGATGCGATTTTGAAAATGAAGGAGACCATCTTTCACATGAAAACGCGCATCAGTAACGTAATCTGTGGCCTTCTCTGTTGTTTCCCGTACGAGGCGAATGCGTAATTCATCCCAATCACTGAGAATCCCGAGGAATCTGGTATTATCGGAAAAAATATGTGCTTTTAACTGTACCTCCTCTTGTGTGGGGAAACTTCTGGAGAGAGCGTCAGCTACAATGTTTAGAGTCCCTGGTATGTAGGTAATATCAAATTCGTATTGCGAGAAAAAGAAAGCCCAGCGGGCCTGTCTGCTGTTTCTGCAATCCATATTTCTCAGCATACCAAGATTTTTATGATCAGTACGGATCAAAAACTTGTGTCTAGCACCTAGGAGATGATGCCTCCACTCTGTTAGGGCACAACGTACTGCCAACAACTCCTTCTCAATAGTGGAATAATTGCGTTCCGCCGGTACTAAGGTTCTGGAATAAAATGCTATGGGATGTTCGCAAAAATCGTCGCGTGAGACTTGAATGAGAACCGCCCCCAAAGCCACATCGGATGCATCGGTGTCCACAATGAACTGATCTTCGTCATTGGGAGGAAGAAGAACAGGTGCAATTGTAAAGAGTCTTTTAAGATTTTCAAAACTTCTCTGTTGTATTTCTGTCCAGAAATACTTTACATCTTTCTGTAATAGTATGGTCAAGGGCTTAACGCAGTCTGCAAAATTCTGAATAAAGTTGCGATAATAATTCGCAACTCCAAGGAATCTCTGAAGGGCCTTGACAGAACCAGGGGGGCTCCACTCCAGTATAGCAGTTACCTTCTTGGGGTCCATTTGAAAACCCTTCTCGGACAATACATAGCCCAAGTAGTCCACCTTGTTGGCATGAAAAATGCACTTCTCGGGCTTGCTGAGCAGTTGATTTTGTAGCAAGCGGCTCAATACTTCTGTAGTATGTATGACATGTTCCGGTAAGGAACGAGAAAAAATAAGTATATCATCAAGATACACGATAACCGATATCATGAGTAAGTCTGAAAACACTGCGTCCATAAACCTTTGGAATATGGCCGGGGCATTCACCAGACCGAAGGGCATAACACGATATTCAAAAAGCCCGAAAGGCGTTCGAAACGCAGTTTTCCATTCGTCAGATTCTCGAATGCGCAAAAGATGATAGGCGCCTCTTAGATCTATCTTAGTAAATATGACGGCGCCGGTTATAGCCTCAAGAATATCATGAATCAATGGCAACGGGTAGCGATCACGAACCGTTACCGAATTGAGGGCTCGGTAGTCAATACATGGCCTAAGGTCTCCTGTCTTTTTTTTAACAAAAAACAGAGGGGCCCCAGCGGGGGATCGAGACGGCGTTATGAGACCCTGGTCTAAATGTTCAGTAAGATATTCAAGCAGTACCTTTCTTTCTTTCTGCGAAAGATTGTACATACGCCCGAAAGGTATACGTGCATCTTCTACAAGATCAATCCTACAATCCACCTCTCGGTGGGGTGGTAACGGTTTACTTCTTGGATTTTCAAACACTCGCATATAGGAAGCGTATTCCTTAGGAATCAAAAGATTTACTGCCCTTTCTGTTAAGGACGTATCAGTTGGAGAGTAGGAGTCGGACATTTCTTCCCCCGACCAGGGGGTATTGTGAAAACAGTGTTCAAAACAGTATTCAGACTGAAACAAGACCGTTCCTAGTTTCCAATTAACATATGGGTTGTGGCGTCTAAGCCAAGGAAGACCCAAAATGAGTGGGCTATGAGGAGACTTAATGCAGTTCCAGGAAACACTCTCCCTGTGTCTGCCCATCCTGAGATTAGTAGGGGATGTTTGCCACAAAACCAATCCTGAACTGATGGGTGTGCCGTCTACTGTTTGTATGGCGGTCGGTCTTTGCTTGGGTATGATGGGCACACCATGTTCTTTGGCCCAATCGGTATCTATAAACAAACCAGCGGCTCCACAATCCAACAAAGCCACCACCCGGAGAGGTGGCTCCCCAGACCAGCTGAGTATAACGGAAAGATATAATAGTCGATGTTCTTCATTACCGAACTCGCACAAGGGACTATTTAAAACACCCACAGGAGAGTCCCTCCCTACTTGCGGGTGTTTAAGTTTTCCGCCGGTTTTCTTTGAGGGCAGAGAGTACAATCTTTAACTAGATGGGAATCCGAACCACAGTACATACAAAGGCCTTTGCTTCTCCGATGTTGCCTCTCTTCTTGAGTGAGAGGCCCTCGTGTATTCCCGATCTGCATCGGCTCCTCTTTACTTTCTCTACGTAGATCCATTTTCGCAGAGTCTGTTGAACGGAAAGGCCGAGAAGTAGTAGGGGCTACTCTACGGCGTTCGTTCTTTCTTTCGTTGAGTCTAAATTCAATGGAGAGGGCGGCATCAATTAACTCTGCGAGGGTGTTCGATCTGGGACTACGGGCAATCTCGTCCTTTATCTCTTCCTTTAACCCTCTCCTAAACAATGGTAACAAAACCGAATCACCCCACTTGGTCTCGTTAGCCAGGGCCTTGAAGGTCGTTACAAACGACATTACGTCCCTGTTACCCTGTACACAATCTAACATGGCTTCTTCGCATGAGAAAGAAGCTTTTTCTCGACGGAACATTTCGATGAAGGCTAACTCGAATGAATCAAAATCATCTAAGATTGGATCTTCATTTACAACATACGGAGTGGCCCAGGCTAATGCATTGCCGGTACAATTACTAATTAGGAATCCGACCTTGGTCTTATCTGTGGTAAATTGTTCATGTCGAAATAGAAACTGCACTTTGCAAGCATTGAGAAACTCCTTAAGTTTTCGTGGATCCCCAGAAAACTTCTCAAGATTAGCATTGATAGTACACGGTTCAATTACAACCGGGGGTTTGCTGTTTAATACAGCTTTCATCGCTGCATTCTCCGCCTTGACGGACTGCAATTGCTGGCCCAACTGCTGAATGGCTATGGTCAAATCATCAATGGAAGCCATGACTCAGCAAACAAAAAAATAAAAATGGGCTTTTCAGTTTGTAACTGTGCAGCAATATTCGTGTGGACTCACCTGTCTTTCTGGAGTTATGAAGCGAGCACCACACGTTGGCTTAGCCACACAGATAACTGGGTAGCTATAGACACCGTGGGTATCAGGGAGGAAAAGCCAGGAGTAGGCAGAAAAACCTCCGGGGAACACCTGAAGGAACAGCAACCTTGGACCTGCCAGGACAACGTGGGGTCTGCACCTCCACTATTTCTACAGCTAACAAGGCAGGAACCTAAAGGGAGTCCTATTTAAGCAGGAACCTGAGGGCCTAACTGAACTGACCCTAGTAATGAAAACAAAGGAGGGAGAAAAATGAGGAACTAACCCACGGTGGATGGTGCGAGGCAAAGAAATACCATAACAAAGTAACAAGAAAGGAAAGATAACGAGCCAGAACGGAAAAGAGGCTGCAGAACAGGAGGGCAGCGGACGAGTAAACACAGACACAAATCAAAGAGGAACAACCTGAATAACAGAAAGGAATACTGCAAGAATCCGCAATTGGAAAAAGACTCCGAGAACTAGCAACAAAGCGACTTACTGAAAAGCGCCGAGGTCCGGAACCCGGATGTTTAAATGAGAAGGGAGCTCCGGTGATGGAGCGCGCGGATTGGACAAAAAGGAACCAATCACAGGAGGGGGGCGTGACCCTACCGCGGAAGCGGGCGGCAACCTGCTAAGCGGAACCCGTGAACATGGAATGCGGAAGTCCACCACTGAAACCCAGTACGGAAGCGCCGAAGTGAAGACAACAGTACAAAGATGCAAAGTACGAAAAAGAACCTGTAACGAAAAGGTAAGCATGAGGCCAAAACCCGAGCGTACTAATGATCCATCCTGACGCACACACGTCGGGGATAGTGCCGAATCGCTACAGTATTCCCCCTCCCCAGGGGACCCGGCTTGGCAGGGAAACGACGGTGGAAAAGCCGAACAAGCGTCGGAGCATGCACGGATACGGCAGGTTCCCATGAACGATCTGCCTTGGAATAGCCTTTCCAATGCAGTAAATATAGTAGTTGCCCACGAGTGATACGAGAATCCAGGACTTCCTCCACCTCATATTCCACCACCCCAGCTCGAAGAGAAATCGGGGGCGGTAACACGGTGCGATGAAAGGGATCGGAGACAACAGGTTTCAACAGGGACACATGAAAAGAAGAACAAATACGCCACCTGACAGGAAGACGAAGCCTAAAAGTGACGGAATTGATTTTCTTGAGAATGGGGAACGGACCCACAAAACGGTTCTTAAACCTTAGTACACCCGTAAGAGGGAGATTGTCCGATGCCAACCATACCATGTCCCCTACGGAAAAAGAGGGAGGATCACGACGCTTCTTGTCTGCTGCCTTTTTCATTACCAACTTAGATCTCTCAAGATTCGTCTGTATTTCCCTGTAAATCACCTCCATCCTTTGTATCTGTTTGCCCGCAGCTGGGACTACGGACTCAGGAGGGTGAAAAGATAAAGATCGTGGGTGCATACCATACAATGCATAAAAAGGCGAGAAGTCAGTTGAACTGTGGTTAGCGTTATTGATAGAATATTCCGCCATAGGTAAGTAACGAACCCAATCGTCTTGTCGTTGGTTGACATACATGCTCAAATACGTTTTGAGGGTGCGTTGTACCCTTTCAGTTTGTCCATTAGACTGGGGGTGGTAAGCGGAGGACAATGCACGTGAAACACCCAAACTGGAGCAAACTGCGCCCCAAAACCTGGAGACAAACTGAGCACCTCGATCGGAGACTATAACTTCCGGCAAACCGTGTAGACGAAATATTTCTCTGAAGAAGACTATCGATAACTGACTAGCTGTAGGTAGTTTCTCTAACGGAACAAAATGGACCATCTTGGTAAAAGAATCTATGACAGTAAGAATAGTAGTGCACTTTTCTGACATGGGAAGCTCTACAAGAAAATCCATAGAAATATGTTGCCAAGGTTTTTTAGGCACAGGTAATGGTACAAGTAACCCAGATTTCTTTCCAACCATAACCTTACCCTGAGCACAGACAGGGCAAGCTTGAACATATTTAGAAACAGTTTCTTTCATCTCCTTCCACCAAAAATGACGAGACAGGAGATCATATGTTCCCTTAACACCTCGATGTCCCGAGACTGGATTGTCATGGCAAGATTTAAGTGCTTCCAGACAATCCTCTTCGTCAAAGAGAACGATGCGATTTTGAAAATGAAGGAGACCATCTTTCACATGAAAACGCGCATCAGTAACGTAATCTGTGGCCTTCTCTGTTGTTTCCCGTACGAGGCGAATGCGTAATTCATCCCAATCACTGAGAATCCCGAGGAATCTGGTATTATCGGAAAAAATATGTGCTTTTAACTGTACCTCCTCTTGTGTGGGGAAACTTCTGGAGAGAGCGTCAGCTACAATGTTTAGAGTCCCTGGTATGTAGGTAATATCAAATTCGTATTGCGAGAAAAAGAAAGCCCAGCGGGCCTGTCTGCTGTTTCTGCAATCCATATTTCTCAGCATACCAAGATTTTTATGATCAGTACGGATCAAAAACTTGTGTCTAGCACCTAGGAGATGATGCCTCCACTCTGTTAGGGCACAACGTACTGCCAACAACTCCTTCTCAATAGTGGAATAATTGCGTTCCGCCGGTACTAAGGTTCTGGAATAAAATGCTATGGGATGTTCGCAAAAATCGTCGCGTGAGACTTGAATGAGAACCGCCCCCAAAGCCACATCGGATGCATCGGTGTCCACAATGAACTGATCTTCGTCATTGGGAGGAAGAAGAACAGGTGCAATTGTAAAGAGTCTTTTAAGATTTTCAAAACTTCTCTGTTGTATTTCTGTCCAGAAATACTTTACATCTTTCTGTAATAGTATGGTCAAGGGCTTAACGCAGTCTGCAAAATTCTGAATAAAGTTGCGATAATAATTCGCAACTCCAAGAAATCTCTGAAGGGCCTTGACGGAACCAGGAGGGCTCCACTCCAATATAGCAGTTACCTTCTTGGGGTCCATTTGAAAACCCTTTTCGGACAATACATGGCGCAAGTAGTCCACCTTGTCCCATCAGCCGTTCTATACGTCTAAACCTCATTACAAAATGTTATGTACCAATGCGTTGCATTTTTCTTCAGAAAAGTAAAACTGAGGTGCTCAAGCAAATTACTTAAGTGCTTATTAAATGTCGTCTGTGAAATCATGTTAATCTATAGCCAATACGCTGCACTGGTAACTTGCTTCATTCACATCACCTGTCTTGTCTTTTGGGAAAATGGCCACTCTTATCCGAACTAGTGAGATTTCCAAGCTGTTTTAAATAGGGCAATAGGGCTTTAAATCGGCTGTGTTCAACCTTGTGCTCCAGAACAACGCAGGGTTGTTCAGCCCTAAGAGTCCGACACTCACTCAACAACACCCTGGATTTCCCAAGGTACCTAAGGTAGCGAGAGGGAGGAACCAGTTTCACCTTCGGCACCCCAACACCGTGGAACGAACACTCTCCCCACCCACTTCAAGAACCAGCACTCCTACTTGCACTTCCAGCACTCCTTGACGACCTGGCTTTTCAACCAAGATGAACTTTAAACTGCTAACCCAGCCTTTCTTTATTGCTGTATTATAATTTGTAATTAGCGGCTTCTATAACTACTGTATCATGCATGCCTAATAATCATATTTGTATTCGTCTCTGCAGCCTGATGCCCGCGGACTGGAGCGCGTTACAAATTTGAAAGATAAAATAAATAAAATAAATGAGTAAATAAGAGGCCTATTGTTATTGGGGTCAGAAGCCTTGAATAAAGCATTTATTAAATTGGTAATGGCTGTAATGAGTGAGGGGGCAGATGCATGTGTAGTGCAAAGGTGTCAGTTTAATCAAGTAGATAAGTAACAGAGAGTAGGATGCAGGAGAAGGTACAAGTACAAAGTGTGGCACTATTTGAAAAAAAAAATAACAGTTCTTTATTTTTGTGCAAGATTTCCCGTAGAAGACAAATTGTGACTGTTGTGTAAAATCGTCCGGTGGATTTTACAGCAAATTACAGTATGAGATGGAGAAATATTTGTAAAAGTTTTCTCAGTGCATGACCCTGTGTAATAAGATGTATATTACATTCCAATATATTCTATGGTATACAAAGTAATTTGTTACATTCTAATACGCCCTCTGGTACGCAAGGTGGTGTATTACATTCCCCTATTCCCCTAT
>JAWLIA010000063.1:0-11524 GCA_034782015.1 Desmognathus tilleyi
GGGGTGTTTACTGCTTTAGGGATCCAAATTCGGATCCCCGAAGCAGTAAACACCCAAGCGCAAGGACCCAGGACTGCCGGTGACGCTTTTAACACAGCATCACAGGCAGCCCTGGGTCTTCCAGTGATGCAATCGGAAGGGGGAGGGTTTCCCCCTTCCGATCGCCTCACTGGTACCCACCTCGTACATGCGCAATGTACACACGGGGGAGTCGCTGCCGGTGTTTAATTCCAGCATCAGTAGGGAGCGGGCACGGAGGTGCCCATAACTCCCTGACGGCGTCGGAAATAGACACTGGGACGGGGTCATTAGCCAGCTGACAATATGAGCTGTCCCGGGACTCCCTCCCTACACCCACTGCATGATCCACTGCAGTAGAACTAGAGAACGAGGATTTTTTTATTATAAGGGTGGAGGGGGGATCTGCACTCTCCCCTCACCTCCCCACTGGCACCAGAGACATATTATGCACTTATTAGGGGGTAGTCTCCCGCCTAGCCTCCCACCCCTCTAGCAGCCACATACTCTTATGCACTGTAGCAGCTATTGCACTATAAAGGTGAGACTTTATAGTGCTACCCTCTCCCCCAACTCTATTGCATACCTCTACTTTTTCTTAGAAAATTGGTGCCCAACATGCGTGGGTGCACCAAACATGTAGGCGAGGTGGGGGGCGGGAGGGGGCACAAAATGAGACCTAGCATTCCCGGTGAGAAGTGGGAAATGTACTGCTTCGTGCTATATTGGCCTAAAAATTGGTGATGCCACCATGCAATCTACCTTCTACTGCGTACCCCCACTCTTTCTAAGGAAATCGGTGACCAACATGCATGAGTGCACCAAACATAGAGGTGGGGGGGCACAAAATTTGACATAGCATGCTTGGTGGTAAGTGGGAAATGTACAGGTTCGTACCATATTGGCCTCAAAACAGGTGCCACAACACACCGGCAACCACACAAACTACCTTCTCCAATGTCCCTATACTCCTTACGAGTAAATTAGTGCCCGACAGGCATGGGTGCACCAAACGTTGAGGCAAGAGGGTGGAGACAAAATGACTTGGCAAGCCTGCTGATAAGTGGGAAATTTACAGGTTCGTGCCATATTGGCCTAAAGGTTGGTGCCACAACACGCAAGCAACCATGCAAACTACCTTCTAGTAGATACCCCTACTCCTTACGAGTAAATTGGTGCCCAACATGAAGCATCAGTAGTAGCGGCAGCAGGAGTAGTAGTAGCAGTAGCAGTGGTAGTAATAATAGCAGTACTAGTAGTAGTAATGGGAAAAGTAATGGTGGCAATAGCAGTAATAGCAGTATTGGTGGTGGTAGTAGCAGCAGCAGTAGGTGGGAAACTCTAGGGCCTGAAGCTCATTTATAAAATAGGGGGCAGGGGTTGCCCAGGTGCCCCTCTGTAAACTAAAACTCCTCTTTAGAGTTCAGCAGTTGCTGCCAGTGCATAAGTAGGTATGAGACTGTTGGGGGCTGGGCTTAGGCTAGCGGCCTACGTCATAATATCTTTATATACTAGTAGTTTGTGTGGTTGCCTGCACGTTGCGGCAAGAATTTTTAGGCCAGTATGGCACAAACCTGTAAATTTACCACTTATCAACGAGCCACCTAGGTCTCATTTTGTGCCACCCCCACACCTCCATGTTTGGTGCACCCACACGTTGAGCACTAATTTACTCGTAAGGAGGGAGCAGGAGAAGTTTGTTGGCGTAGTTGCCTGTGCTTTGCGGCACCTATTTTTAGGCCAATATGGCAAAAAAACTAATTTCTGCAACGTTTCCAGTTTCCGCCAGGCATTGTGGGTGCAATCCTCCTACTGCAATCCTCATAATTCACACATCATTGCGTGCATCAGGGTGTCCTCTTTTTGGAACAGTATGGTGTTGGTGGGTTTCTCGAAAGCCTTGCCACTCCAGGCACAAAACAAAACAGATGCTACACTCGCATCCTATGTAAAAATCAATCACCACATCTCAATTTGCGGCCTCCTCTTGCCTGTGGTTTTGGTGCAAACACACATGGTTGGCACCAACTTTGTTGTAGGGAGTAGGACTACGCTGGATGAGGTGTCTCATGTTGATGGCGGTACGTTAGATCACCTTTTTATGGCAATTTGGCCAAAAAACTGTAAACTTTTCCGAGTACTGCCAGGCATTCTGGGTAGTAAACCGATGCAAGTCACTCACTGTTGTGTGCGTTAGGATGTCCTCTTTTTGCACATATGTGATTTGCAGGGGTTTCCATGACTGTCTGTGTCCCCACGGTCAAAGTGCATGTCCTTATAGGTTTAGCGCCCTAAAAATTGACTAGTTTGCAGAACATTACCACATCTCGTTTTACGGCTTCCCCTCACCCATTGCTTGGGTGCAACCACACATGGGTGGTACCGACTTTGTTTTAGGGAGCATGGCTACGCTGGGTGAAGTGCCCTGTGTTGATAGCGGCACATTAAGTCCACCTTTTTTATGGCCAATTTGCCCAAAAACCTGTAAATTTTACAAGTTTTCCATGTACCGCCAAGCATTCTGGGTAGTAAATTTACTGTGACAACGCAAGTCACCCAGCTTTGTGTGCATTCAGAAGTCCTCTTTTAGCACATGTATGACTTTCAGGGGTTTCCTTGACGTCAGGGTTCCACTAGCTCAAAAACAAAGCTAACATCACAGAGGATTTTCGTGCGCCAAACTGTTCTGAGGATTGACATTACCATGTGTCATATTCTGCCCTCCTCTCATCCGTGACTTTCCTGCATCCACACATGTGGGGTACCAATGATTCAGGAGTAGTAGAGGAATCTGGAGATGTGCCCCATGTCACTGGTGTTCAATTACCCTATCTTTTTTCACATCCTGCTGTACACCAATGTTTGAAAAGTTACTGTCCCCAAAAAATTATTTTTTTGTATGCAGTGTACCATGGTTATGCCACATTCGGTCTTTGGTCGTAAAGTGACTTATCCCTGAACTCTTGTACACGTCTACTTTCTAGATATGTATGAATTGTCAAGGTGAACAAAACGTTCATCTGCTATTTTCATGTGCCAATGGGCCGAGGGTTGTTCTGAGAGTCCGCTGTCAACTGTTAGCGCATTGCGCTTGCTGCCTCAGGGTGTCGCCAATTTTTTGAAAACCAGCACACATTGGATGTTGCTTTGATAGCATGGGTTAGGCCTTCATAGTGGTGTACTGTTGTTTCAAAATACCAAACCTTCTTGATGTTACAGCCGCAAATGTTCTATAATGGATTTTTATGTTTTTGTATTTTTTAATAAATTTCATTTTGTATCAGTTGCTATGGGACCAATATTTGGTCAATCTACACAAAGAATTAGTTACTTACCTGTAACTATTGATCCACCAGCGTCGTCCTTTATAGATTCCCAGACTATGAATATCCCCCGTTCCCGGGCCGGGAACCCTCGGAAAAATTTTAAAATCAACATTTTAAAATGTACATTGCGCACTGCGCAATGATGTGTGTGTGTGTGCCCCTTTAAGGGATACAGTCCCTGCCCACCCCGTGGCCATGCCCTCTAGTGGTGTGGCTTACTGTACTTCAGGTTTTTCCTTCCCCCAAAGGGAACACTCCTCCAAGAAGATAGCACACTTCAAACATTTAACATTTTCAGATGCCCTCACGACCTCCGGAGCGGCGGGTGGGCCTTATGGGAATCTATAAAGGAGACGCTGGGGATAAATAGTTACAGGTAAGTAACTAATTCATCCCCTGCAGCTGTCCTTTATAGATTCCCATACTATGACTAGATTACCAAGCAGTCAATATTACAACCCTTCCCATTCCCAGTACCTGGAAAGGTAGTGGAGGCTTCATCTGAAGATGTTAGGTAGAGCCGCTTGGCCCACTGCCCCATCCGTGCGCGCAGCCGTGTCCACACAATAGTGCTTGGTGAACACGTGTACACTCCTCTAAGTTGCTGCTTTGCAAATGTCCATGACCGGCATATTGGCCATGAACACTGCCATGGCTGCTCTGCTCCTCGTGGAGTGAGCTGTCACTCTCCCAGGCAGCTGTCTTCCTGATGTCTGATAAGCAGTCTTTATACATTGTACCACCCATCTGGCAAGTCCTTGTTTCGATATGGGGCCACCATTGGATGCCCCTCCGAATGCCACCATCAATTGATCTGACTTCCAAAGTTCTCAGTTCTGCTCACATAGAACTTAAGGGCCCTTTTGACAACCAGACAATGCAGAATCTTCTCTGCTTTAGTAGAGGGGTCTGGAAAGAACACTGGCAAAACAATGGACTCATTCAGATGAAACAATGGCACCACCTTTGGGACAAACTGAGGATTAGACAGCAGAACCACCTTATCCTTGTCAAATCTGATGAAAGGTGCCTTCACCGACAGTGCCTGAAGTTCACCAACCCTCCTGGCTGAGGTTATAGCCAGCAGGAAAGCCACCTTCATTGTGAGAAAGTTCATTTCTGCCGATGCCATTGGTTCAAAAGGAGCCTTAAGCAATGCCGTCAGTACCACATTCATCTCCCAGCTCAGTACTGGTCTCTTCATTGGTGGGAACGCTCTCAAAAGTCCTTTTAAGAACTGCTTTGTTACTGGCAGAGAGAAGACCAATGGCTCCCCCAGTCTCTTCCTGTATCTCGCAATGGCTGCCAAATGCACCCTAATCGAAGAGTGCTGTGGTCCCGCCTCAGCCAGTGCTAGCAAATAAGAGAGCAAATCCTTGGTCTCACAGTGCAAAGGGTGTAAACCTTGATCTTTCACCCAAATGCAAAACCTTTTCCATTTCACGCAATGCGTCTTCCTGGTGGATCTTGCTGTTACCTCTCGCAGTATGGCCAGGCAATCATCCCCCAGCTCTAGATGTCCGAACTCAAGCCTCTCAGGAGCCATGCTCTCAATTGCAGACATTTCGGGTTCGGATGTCGAACCCGACCTTCGTCCCTGCTCAGAAGGTCTGGTCTGTTGGGTAGTCTCATAGAAGGGGTCAGCGACATCTGGAGCAACTCTGCGTACCACGGTTGCCTCACCCATGCCGGGGCTACCAGTATGACCAGGCTGTTGCATGCCCTGATTTTCTTCACCACTGAAGCAGCGGAGTCGGTGGAAAAGCATACAGAATGTCTTCTTCTGGCCATTCTATCATGAGGGCCTCTCTCGAAATATGGAGGCAAACCTGGCACACTTGCTGTTCGCCGCAGTTGCAAAAAGGTCTGTCAACGGCTGTCCCCAGCAGCCGAAGATCCACTCTAACACCTCTGGGGCTAGCTCCCATTTGTGAGAGTCGACGTACTCTCTGCTGAGTGGGTCCGCCTCCACGTTGCTTTCTCCTTGGATGTGCGCTGCTTGAATCCAAATGTCATGTTGCAGTGCCCATTTCCATAAGTCTTGGGCCTTCTTGGACAGAACTGCTGATCTCGTGCCCCTTGTTTCAGTATGTAAAACATGGTTGTGGTGTTGTCTGTCCAAACCGTCACCACTTTCCCTTGCAGCATTGGCAGAAAACTGGGTAGGGATAGGTCCACTGCCATCATGCCATCAATTCCAAGACATTGATGTGTAGCAATTGTTCCTGCGGCCCCCATAGGCCTTGCACCTGATTGCTTCCTAACTGACTGCCCCATCCCTGCAGGGATGCGTCCGTCGTCACTTCCACTTCCGGTTTCGCAGTGTGGAATGGCATGCCCTTCAGCAAGTGCTCCTCCTGGAGCCACCACTGCATCTGATTCTCGGTCGTTTTGTCTACTGAGATCCTTGCATCCCATAGACCTGACAGCTGGTCCCACTGCCTTGACACCATCTCTTGCAGAGGTCTCATCCGTAGCCTCGCCTGAGGCACCACTCCGATGCATGAAGACATTTTTCCAATGCAGGATTTCACCATCCTGACAGAACTGCTGATCTCGTGCCCCTTGTTTCAGTATGTAAAACATGGTCCATGGTCCCTGCAGTCCGCACTGCGGACTGCAGGGACTTGATCTTGTTGTCCAAGGGTCTTGCCATGCCCTTGAAGGTGTCCAGGAGAGTACCTAGAAACACCCTTCTCCTGGCCGGAGTAAAGTGCGACTTTTCCTTGTTTATCAGGAAACCTAGAGACTGTAGCACCTCGATGCACTGGTTTGTGTGCTCTAACGCCTGCTCCTCTGAATTTGCTGCGATCAGCCAGTCGTCCAGATAAGGGAAGACATGCAGTCCTGTCCTGAGCAGGTGTGCTGCCACCGGAGCCAGAACCTTCCTGAAGACTCTGGGTGCCGATTTGAGTCTCAACGGCAGAACCTTGAATTGAAACACTCTGTCTCCCACTCAAAAGCGCAAAAACATCCTATGCGCTGGATGTATCTTTATGTGAAAGTAAGCATCACAGAGGTGTATTGTGGTGAGAACGTCCCCTTTCGATAACAAAGGAAGCACCGATGTTAAAGTGACCATCTTGAAAGTCTTTGATTTCAGAAATTGATTGCACGCCCTCAGATCTAGGATAGGGCGGAATGCTTTCAGTTTCTTTCGTATCATGAAGAAGCGTGAGAATAGGCCTGTGTCCTGCTGCCCTTTGGGCACCCTCTTTATCACCCCTTTCTGCAGAAGGGTAGATATCTCTTTCCCCAGTGCCCTTCTGAAACGCAGTTTTGACTGAGTACATCTCATCAAGTGAGAGGGCTTTCCCCCGAAATCCAGTGTATGGCCATGTTGAATGATGGATAGTACAGAGCTATCCGAAGTGACCTTTCGCCACTGAGGGAGGAAGGCCGATAGTATCCCCCCTACCCTGGTGCTGCATGGTAAATGGGAGGGCTGCTGAAGGTCACTGCACTTTGGGGCCTCTGGCAGGCTTGCCTCCGTCCCCCCTCCATCCTCGCCCAACCGAAGCCCCTCGTCAGAAGGTATGGCTGAGGAGGGCGAACTGGTATTGCTGTTGAGGAAGCACCTGTGCCTGCTGCTGCTGCGGAAAGGTTTGACCAAAACCTCTTCTGCCGCCTCTTCGTGAGCCACGAAAAATGCCCCTGCCCCTAATCAGAGGGGACATTGCCTTGATCGTTTCCTTGTAAGTCTTCTGTTCAAGGAGAACCCGATCCACTTCTGGCCCATACACGTGCTCCCCATTGAAAGGCAGGTCCAGTATCCTATGATGATACACCTGGTTAAACTAGCTTGACGACAGGCAGCCCAGTCGACGTAGCCAAACTCCATTGTTCATTTGCCTGAAGCCAGAGTCTGCTGAGTCCAGTGCTGCTTTCACTAATGAATTAGAAGCCTGTTTGCCTTCTTCTAGGACTCTACCTGCTGCCTCCTGGAGCCCTGGTGGCAGTTCCCCTACAAACTGAGTCATATTCGCCCACATCTCACGGTCATAGCGAGCCATAACCGCTGTGTAATTGGCCGTCATGACCTGCGCCGACGCTGCTGCCAGCACTTTCTTTCCCACATTGTCCATGCGCCTCGTTTCCTTCGTCGGAGAAGCCAGCATATGAGGTGGCACCTGCGACGTTCCTTTTGCAGAAGATGAAATGATCGACTCCGCAGTGGGTTGCGTTCTGAAGCATCTGGGGGCTGAGGAAGGCACCATGTACTGCTTATCAATGCGGGCACTAACCGCAGGGGAAGATGCTGGCGTACTCATTACCTCCAATCCAGAGTCCCACACAAGGGACTCTATAGGCAGAGCTGTGACCGTTTTCATAGGCTCATCCAGCTTATCCAGCAAAAAGCTATCTGAAGGTTTTGACTTCTCCAACGGTAGATGGAAATAGGCCGCTGTTCGCTGCACCAGAGCTACGAAGGAAGGAGCATTCTCCATAGGTGTGGGCTTCAGTGTAGGACTGCGAGGCAGGCCTCCTATGTCCTCAGGGATCACAGGCTCATCTACAGGACTCTCATACGGGTCCAGGCCCCCTTCGTCTATGGGGTCGTAGGGATACACATCCTCTCCGTATTCCTCATATGTGTCCCTACTCTCTTCCTGGTCTTGCGCCCTCTTAAGGGCCGACAGCTCCCTCTCCTGCATCTCCTGAAGTGGGTCCTGGGGAGGATGACCCCATTTGTCTCTTAGATTGTCCAACTCCAGTCTGTACCTTTCAGACCTAGCTGCTTCGCGCACCTCTGCCTCAGCCTGAAACTTGCGCATCTCCTCTCTGTAGAGAGTGTGCTGTTTCTGCATCAGTATTTGGAATCTTTCCTCTTCCTGCTGTTTAGCCAACTTAGCTGCCTCTTGTTGGGCAGACAGCTGAACCCTGGCCTTTTTCAGCGTTTTTTGGTGATGCGCCAGCATATCACACATAAATCCCATGGCTAGGTCCAGGGATTGTTGCCACGCCCCTGGGGGCTCTGTGGCCGGAGGGGTCGATTGAGGGAGTGTCTTGTATCCTACTCTGGGATGCTCCCCAACCTCCTCTCCTTTTCTCGCACGACTCGTAGACGGGATTGTGGATGGCAGCTTGTCCGTCTCTGTAGACAGCGAAGCCTCCACAGGCAGACCCCTTTTGTCGCCGAGGTCGCTCTGGGCGTGGCCTCTGGCTGGCTCGTAGCCGGGGGCTGTGTGGACAGAGACCTAGCCCTAGACGGGCTCCTCCTCCTGGACGGGCTCTTTCGTCTACTGTCTGACGAGGGCGCAGATGAGTCCCGTCTCATATACGGGGACTCCCCCGCCTCAGGTCTTTTATCCCATCGGGATACGGCAGTCACTGTGGGCCCTAGAGCCCCCTGTGTTGATCGTGCCGTTGACAACGGTGACATTAGGCATGGGCCGCGGCCCCCCTGCACTCGTGCCCAGAGCTTTTTTCTTGGATGGGAGTTCCTCAGAAACGCCCCCCTGGAGGGGTATGGGAAGAGGTCTTCTTTCCTTCTTCCGATTGCGTAGAACAACGCGCCGCCACTCTCATGGCCCTGTCCCTCCTGGTATTCAGCGTAAAGGCCTGGCAGATCCCGCAGCCAGCGATAACATGGGCCTCATCATGGAGGCAGTAAATGCACACCTCGTGCATGTCGACGCAGAAGATCCTGCCAGTCTTGCAGCTAGGACAAGGCCTGAAGAGGGCCGCAGGCGATTTCGCGCCCAATGAAGCCATGATGGCGCTCCCCACGCAGAGGCCTGCCGGCCCTGGTCCCCTGCAGGGTCGAAGCGCCTACACCCAGGCTTCTGAAACTAAGTTTTTGTAATAAGCAAGTATGTAACTACGTCGAATGATGTTCCTAATTTAACATCTTTTTCCCTAAAAAGTTTAACAAAAGCAGAGCGATGAGGGTTCCCTGCTTCCCGAACAGTCGGAAGGAAAAAACTGAAGTACAGTAAGCCACACCACTAGAGGGCATGGCCAGGTGGTGGGAAGGGACTGTATCCCTTAAAGGGGCACACACACACATTATTGTGCAGCGCGCAATGTACATTTTAAAATGTTGATTTAAAATTTTTTCCGAAGGTTCCTGGCTCAGGCACGGGGGATATTCATAGTATGGGAATCTACAAAGGACAGATGTTGGGGATCCACCCCTTGTTCTTTTCACCATTTTCTCAGCTGCCCATGAATGCAGGAGTCGTGTAAATTGCCCTTTTTTGTCCTACCTTCCTAAGCCAAAATCTGAAGGCATGTGCATTGCAGGCAATATTGAAGAAATGGCCAACTTGTTAGAACAGCATTGAAATCTCATTGAAATTCCCACATAATTCTTTTTAAAGCCTGTTCTGGAAAGTTAAAGAAATGGCGATTTAAGAACTGCAAACTATTTGTTGATCCCATGCACAGAGCCAAAATCACAGCAATTTGTTTTGCAGGTTTTTTGCATTTTCTGAAAAAACACAAATTTTTCGCACATTTTTGAAAATTTCAGACACGACCCATGTGCAATTCACAATTTTATGATGCCATTAGATTGCCCATCCTGTTAGAAGAAAAGGAGCCAAAAATTGCTGTGATTGACTTAGCCATTCAAAAGTTACAGGACTCTAATTTGGCGTACCACCAAACAGCCAAAAAAAGGCTTAGCACTGCTGAGTCGAAAGCCCTTAGCAGCTAAGGGGTTAAAAAGGAAGTTGAGGTGAGGTTAGCCTATGTTAATGCAGTAAAACCAATGAAATATTATTGTTAAGGTGAGGAATTATAATTATTATTATTAATGAATTGAAATTAATAATACTTATTATACCATCTTTAACACACACGTAAGTTAAGGATGGTATGATAATTGTAATTAATTATCATACCATCCCTAACTCACACACTTATATTGTATAAGATAGGTAAGGTAATAATAGGTCAAATGTTTTTGTGGGTTCGGCAGGAGCTGAGCTATTGTATTTAAAGAAAAGTCTAACAAAATTTGGATACTGATTTTTTCCCAAAATTCACTGGAATACAGTTTCATTTTTTTTATTTTGTGAGACCTGATATTCACGAATAGCAAAAAACAGCTCCATTTCTAGTTTTAAATGTAATTGTGGTTGTAAATGCGAGAATTTGAGATTTTTTTTTTCAAATCATGTTTGTGTCCATGTATGAAAATGTTAGCCAAATTTGTGTCTGGACAGAGAGAGTGTTCCACCACCGGGGTACCAGCCGGGAAAGGGCACTGACTAAGCTGCACTGTTTGCGATGACGAGGCACGAGCACTCTGGCCTGTAAGTGTGCATAAGGGGAGAAATGGCCCTGCAGCCACTGAAATCTCCATATTAAATAGACTGGGTCTTGATGGTGCAAAGCCCTTCACATGATGGTAAGTCCCCTGACTGTGATCTGATTCCTGACTTTCAGCCAGCCGAGTGATCATCTGGCGTCCAAGATTCGATCTCTCCTGCCCGTCCCAAAGACCATTCGAAGGGTGCGGTTCTACATCCTCTGCAGCCAGTTATGATGTCTCTCTGCTAGGCCAGAATAGAAGATGATACAATAGACAATCCAAGAAAACACTGTCGCCTGGCGCAGAGGACAGCCGGGTGTGAGGGTCTAAGAGAGGAAGAGTGGCACCAACCTATTGAGGTGGTGGTGGGAAGAGCTAGCAGGCCGCGGCTGTGGCCTGGCTTGCTGCTCCATTAGATCAGTGGAATAACACACCCAGGTTGCGGGAAACCTCGAACAGGGGGTCCTGTACCAGAACGAATCCAGCCAGGCGAGGGCTAGCGGCACCGCCCTGGGAGGGAGGCTGGTGAGGAGGATTTCGGTCTTACTCCCATTAAGGAAAAGGATGGTCCTCCCCATCCAAGCCCTCACCTCCTCCAGGCATGCCACCAGCTTGCTGCCCATCGAGCTGCCCGGTGACAGGTCCACCACCAGCTTTGTATCATCCGCATAAATATGAAACCCCAAACCAGATTACTCCAGGACCTGCGCCAGAGGCCGCATGTAAATGTTGAAGAAGAGGGGAGATAGAGCAGACCCTTGAAGCACTCCACAAGTGACGTCCTTCACCAAGGACCTTTCCTCTCGTTGGTTGGGGAAATATATCTCAGAGGATGGTCTTGATATATTAAGTCTGCTAAATGAAAAAGTTTTCCTCGATAGGGTAAAAATTCATATTTTTATCTCTTCTTATTTTAAGC
>JAWLIA010000064.1:0-11506 GCA_034782015.1 Desmognathus tilleyi
AAGTGATGCAGGTTTAGCTTTACCTACCTGACCAATTTTGGACCAGTCAGACTGGAGATAAAAGAATGGCAGAAGTTTGAACCTTTGCTAAGACCAGTTCTGGGCATCTGGCAGTAGGAGTGGTAAAAGCTTTGGAGAGATGATTAAGTTGATGGTGTGCAGACAAGACAACAGCATTGACCTGCGCAACACCACTATTGAATTGGTAGATGAAGGTGGGCTGATTTCTGGTCCTGTCTGATAGCCTTGTTGGGAGGCTAATGGAGTCAGGCCATGGGCACACCAGACGTACTGATATGTTGATGTAAACATGATTATTTTGGTCATTGCTTCACTCAAACAACCAAATTTCTTCCATCTGCAAATGTACTTGGTATTAGCAGTTGTGATGAGCAAACCTCTGGTGACTGTGGGGTTTGTTTTTTGCCTCAGTTGGAGGCCAAAAGGGCCCACATACTGGTAGGGTATAGGTGAAGATTAGGGTTTAGGGTAGTACCTTGGATGCCCCTAGGAGCTATCGGGGTTGCAGTTGACCCCTGCAGGCATGGTAAGGTAGGGAGGGTCCTTGGAAGGGTCCCTTGTCATAGGAAACCTGGAAATTCCCACTCTGTGTTCAACTAATGAATACAGGTGTCCCTCTCCTACATCCCTAACCCTGGCACAATGCTTTGCTGGCTAGGATTAGCTCATGGTGTTTGCATGTGTGTTCTGCCCAAAGACACAAGTTTAAAATTCTCTGATTAATGTATTTTTCCCTTTGATAAAGTGTGTGACTGTTTCCTATCTTTAACATGGGTGCCAAGAACTGCATTGTTTGAGGCTACTGGTTCCCCTCATAATGCTATGGGGTTTTGGACTGCCACATAACCATAAGCATCCAAAACTGGTTTTGTATAAAAAATCATGGGTAATTCAGTGTCTTTATGTTTTAACTGTGGTTTCACAGAAAAGTGCATCCAGCTTCCCTGCATGGCTTATCTCAGATCCAAGGCTCAATTCCATGTCTGGACTCCTTCCTGAATGTGTCTCCTCCATTTTGACTTGCCACCTGGCTGAGAACAAAAGTTAGGTCATCACTCTAAGATGGAGTCTGAGGGCATCTCCATTTGACCCCAGGACTGGGATCAAGTGTCGGACACCCCCAGGGGTTTGGCCATGGCCAGGAGCAGTCAATTAGGTCTACTCCTGGATAGCTCTACTCAGAGAGAAAAGATGAGCCGGCAAAGGTCTTGAACTCTCCCAAGAGGACTATGTGCTCTGGAGGGTAATTAATGGGAAGTGCAGAGACTTTCTCTTTCTCTTGACTTTAGACTGAGCTTACCACAAGTGTGTTTGTAGCTAGAGAGGTGTATAACAAGTAAGATATACCACTAGGGCACTCATCTTCTGTACTCTGGCCCACAACAGCGCAGGAGGCTTGGCAGTAGTTTTCCAGAGTTTAGCTTCCTTCTTCCTGTCAGTGATATCAAAGTGGGTGAGTCTTGGGTACACATGTGTGTGGTACTGGTATTTGTAACTTGACAAATCTTGCCATTTTTGCTACAATTTTATACCACTGTGATAACATCCTTTTACCACTGTTTTGCTGAAATTACTCATACTTTTTGTCTGTATAAGAAGAAACTTAACCAGAAACTGATCCTACTTATTACACCTATTTTTAGAAAATAAAGTGAGTGTCTATTTTTGAAAAATAAACAATTTTGACTGCAATCATTTTTTGGCAATTTTTGTTTCTGCTGCAAAGTGCTAACAATCCTGGTTATTTTGAACCCTAAATTATCTCAGGAGCCTCTGCATGTTGCACTCTCAGGGCACTGATCTTGGTGGTATGTATGTGTGAAAGGGCAAGGTTGCTACCCCTGGGTCCTATTCAGTCACAGCAGTCAATTATCCTTGGTCTATCATTGATGGCCACAGGTTCTAAGAGCAACTTGGTGTTGCTGGCATACATTTGAAAGCCAAAATCCATCTTCCCCACAGTTTGTGTCAACAGGCACATGTAGATGTTTACAGGAGCAGCAACTGGGCAGAGCCTTGAGGGACTCTATAGCAGGGGGGTCTACAGTCTGCCTCTGCAAACCTTATCACATCTGATAGTTATGATCCCAGAGAAATGAGCATCCCCACTGATGTGCTGTCACTGTCATCCCAACCATTAACTCCAGACATCAGCTTAGGATATCATGGTCTATGGTGTCAAACACAGGAGCTGTCTCCAGGTAGAAACACATTAAGGGAAGAAATTATCTTTCAGGCCCAAGAGTATCTCCTGGATCACTACAAAAGTTGTGTCTGCACCCCTGCCTGACCAGAGCCCAGAGTGGTTGCCATGCAGCTCTGTGCTCTTTTCACAATATATGTGCAATTGTGAAGTTACAAAGTGATCATAAATATTAGCTAGCAGTGGAGGCTAGGTCACAGGCCTAATGCATCTATGTGGGGGTCTAATGCATCTAGCCCTGTTTTAACTATTCAGGGTAAACAAGGCACAGTCCTATACTCTTGAATGAGTACTGCCTGTAAGCTCTGGTTAGTTATGCTGGTGGGAGGTCAGCTCAGTGCAGGTGAGAGATGTTTTCTTTTGTTTAAAGGCCATGGGTTCAAATGCCAAAGCATATGGTCTCAGTCTTCATACATGAGCGATTTGATCCACATGAGAAGTGATGGAAACTATTGCAAGGTAGAGATGGACAGTGGGATCATGGAACCCTCTGGTGCAGTGGCTTGGTGATATGTAACAATTATGTGGTTTTGACAAAATAGACATGATTATGATAGACCTAGGTGTTGGAAAAGATGTCTATTTGTTCACCAAAAACAGGAAAACTGAGGAGCGGCCGGTGCAAGGCCTGGTTGCTTTGCCGTATAAAAAGGAGTGTATATTTAAAAAAGTACCTTGACATTTGTTACTGGTTTGGGTGATTTGCATGAACAGGGGTTTGTGTGGCCTGCTTTATCTGAACATGGGAGTGTGGCAGAGAGGGAGGGAGGGAGTGTTTGGGGCATGTATACTTAAGTGTCTCCAGGTTTGGCCTGTACCATTCTCGTTCAAGACTTTGCCTATCTGTTTTTGGATCCTTTAGTTCTCAGTGGACTGCCGCTTAATGTAAGTTTTAGGGTGGCCAGCAACGTTTGATGGGCAATCTAATTTTTTATGCATTCCCCTCTGTGGGTGTGGGAAACATAGGCCACAGAGATTACTGGGATAACAGCTATTTGTTTTTTCTCTCTATTACATGCCTTTACCTGTCACTGCATTCCTCCTCAGAAGGGAAGGACATTTCTGTTAAAACATAGAAATGAGACATGGAAAGAGAGGCATACTCACAGAGTGCAGGGAGAAGAGTAGAATAAAATTCATCTATCTTTCCAGGAGCCCCGCTGCACTGAAGTACCCTGAATGGCCACAAACTAACATTCTAAAAAGACATGTGTTTGAAATTAAACACCTACCCAAGTGACCCCGAGTTTCTGAACAAAGGTCACAGGACATATGCCTGACCTGGCCTTGCATAGCTCAGGATTGTTGCTGTCATATTTGTACTGATGCACAGCCAGATATGGGCTGCAAGGCTACGGCAAACATGGTATTTGCATTCATCCCAGACATGATGTCTGAATTTGCATATGCCACACCCATATCATCTAAGTGAGTTGCAGTTGCATATGTGTACTGCCAGGTGGCAGCACTTGACATGAGCAGCCTTGGCAAATTAACATGCCTGTGCATGAATTATAAACGGAATTATGGGATACCATTTTGCCAGACAACAAGGCAGTCATTTCTGATATGTAGGCTAACCTTACCTTCCATTCTGCAGAGATTGACTTTAGCTGTAGCCATGTGTGGCCTGTTTCCTGTTTCTTCTAGAAATAAGGCACCCTGTGTGTGAAGGGATACAGGATTTTTGGAGACCTTTTTTAAGTTGGTCTTTCTTTGTATCTATCTCAGCCAATAAGGAATAACCAGTGTGTGCGCTGGTTCTTGTTCATTGGTATCAGCCATGTGTGTTCGTTTACCGTTGGGCGGGTGGCGAGCTTGCACAACACATGTGTTGGAGAAGAGACCCCCACCCGCTGCGGGGTGGGGGTCTCTTCCAGCTGGTGTAAAAGTGAGGCTGTGGTCCTGTGTGCTACTCTAGTCTCTCGCGTGAGGGACCTTGAAAATTAGCATAATTTAAGCAGGATTCCTTCTATCAGTTGGATGTGCACAATCTTGGTATCTTGAGCTGAATTTGGAGGGTGCTATTTCTATTCCATTCTTCCACACCAGTAGAAAGAACTAAAGAAACTTATAAACTAGTCTGATAGCTGAAATGGCAGCCCAATCAGAAAACATGTATTATACGTGGAGCTGTGACCAGCCTTTGTAGCAGAAGTATAGTTAAATGCAGATCAAATGCAAGCAAGAGGACATGCACAAATGACAATACTACACAACGGTTACAATCCCTAGGTACTGAGTTACCCTAGGGAATGTGAGAGTAAGTGATAAAAGGCATTGGAATTTTTGTGTGTCTTGGTTAACACTCTTTGACACTTGTTTTAAAATGTGAGAGCAGCATCTGTGACCAGCGTTGAGAACTGGGAGCTTGTCCTGCCAAGTAGGGCCAAAGCTAGAGAGAGATGATGGTGTCAGGGTAGGGTTTGCTAGTTTTAAGAAAAGGTACCATTGTGGTGGTGGCCCATTGTGAGCAGTGACCTGTACGATGGCTTCTCTATTTGAAACCTTTTTAGAGACAGTGAGGGCACCGTTGTATACTACTTTCTGCACCAAGATAAGCATTTTTAGCTTGATCAGGTTTGAAATACAGAGCCAGCCCAATGATTTCCTTGCTTCTTATACAGGATAAAAGTGATGCAGGTTTAGCTTTACCTACCTGACCAATTTTGGACCAGTCAGACTGGAGATAAAAGAATGGCAGAAGTTGGTCACGTGATGCGCGTCTAACTAACGAGACGCATTTCTCCCGGCTCCCGCTTTCCCGCCAAGGATCCTGCATTTATCCGCGGACCTACTGCATGAAATTCGGATTAGGTTGTACCCAGCGGTATTGGAACTGATTGTGCCTCTAACATGCCCTCTGCTTTGAAGAAACGGCAAGGCAAATTGCTGGAATTTGCTGCGGCGCCGGCGCGGGGTTCTCCCGGAGTGAATTCTCAAAATGGCCGCCGGGCGGGAGATGAGCCCGACAGTGGCGCCTCCGGAGACGCTGAGTCGCCCGATGGGGATGTAGCGGGTACAGCATTGGCGGCAGTTCAGGACGTGCAGCGGCTCTTGGCAGAGATGAGCTCTGCGTTACAACGGTTATCTGATCGTGTGGAATCATCGGCAGCCAAAGTAGCTGCGCAGGACAAGCGCCTAGATGCTGTTGAAGAACGTGTGAGTACTGCTGAGGATATACTATCCCCGCTTCACAAGGAGAATAAAGCCCTGCAACTTCAGGTACGAGAGTTACAGCGAAGGGCTGAAGACCAGGAGGGGAGGGCACGTCGCCACAATGTTCGGGTCACTGGTATTCCGGAGGGGCTAACGGTCCGTAAACCAGAGCATCGAATGGAAGTCATAATACGCCAAGCGCTGCCTAATGCTCGGTTGTCTCCCTACTTTCTGTTGGAGCGAGCCCACAGGTCACTGCAGCAGCAACCTCCTCCTGGCGCCCCCCCCGCCCCATGATCTGTCGCGTGTTTAATTATCGAGACAGAGACGCCATTTTGGCTGCATCGCGTGAAGCCGGGGAGATTCACTGGGAGGGACATAGACTGAGTTTCTATCCCGACTTCACTCTCCAAGTACAACAACAACGGAAGAAGTTTCAGGAGGTGAAACGTATGCTCCGGGAGAGAGAAGTATCATACGCGATGTTGTTCCCTGCAAGACTGCGTGTTGTGCATGGTGGAAGAGCCCAGTTTTTTACTGACCCTCCGGCAGCAGTGGCATACATAGAGCAACACATCAGAATTCCGGCGAACGGCGGTTCCCGCATGGCTGATGGGACACTGATGGATGGGACACCTGCAGATAAGAGAGTCGCTCATCCTGGACGGTTTGCGAGAGAGGCCACTCCGGACCCAGAACTTTCGCAACTGGCTGCAGTCATAGACGCCTGGGTGGACCGTCGTTCCATCATCTCTGCTACACCATCGTTGTCGCCGGCTGGCTCTACGAGAGGCGTAATGTTGGAGGATAATGACTGATAAATAACTGGGTGCACAGCAAGGCGCGAAGGCGCATAAGTCACTATTTTAGTGTTATGGTCCGTTAGGAGTTGGAGCCGGGGGACCCACTTTCTCCCACTCTCTCCCACTTGCGGATGAGAGTGCGGCAGAGTAGAGAGCGTTGACCCGAGGTTGAAAGCTGGTAAAGCAAGAGTTGTTCAGGGATATGCTGACCTGTAGTTGGGGGAGGTCTCGCGGGGGTGGGAATGGGAGTTTAGACCACAGTTGGGGTGGAAATGTATTTAGTTTATTAGCTGTGATGTTGATATTGTTATTGTCACTGATAGGGAACAATATAATTGGTCAATTTGGCGATATAGGTATGGATGATTGGTGTAAATGTTATGGAAATATGAATTGTGAAAAGCGGGCAAGGTCATTGAGGAACTTTTTATTTAACGAGTTAATGAACTGTGGGTATATGGGCTGTGAAATTCTTGAAATTAATTGGGTGATGAGCATGGTATTGAGTATTTGGAATGAATTAAGCGGCTGTTTATTTTTAGGCTTATATTATGTTAAAATGAGGATTTTGAATATTGTAACTGAAATGTCTGAACACTCCTCTCGTCTAATAGATCAAGTTGGTGATGTATGTGTTGATGAATGGTGGGTATGGTATGAATTTATGAACTATGCAATATGGGTGAGGCCATTAAGACATTTTTCCCCTCCCCCCCTTTTTTAATGAGCTAATGAAATATGGATGCATAAACAGAGAGGCTATTAAAGCTTCTGAGGTGATGTTCGTGGTACTGCACCTTGGGTATGAACTAAGAGATTATTTAGTTTCAGTAATATATTATATTAGAATGAATATTATGTATAGTGTAACTGAAACGTCGATTATTCCCCTCTCAATACTTCATGGCTATTAAAATATTGAGTTGGAATATTAGGGGGGCACACAATTTATCAAAGAGAAGAAGAGTATTTGCACTGGCTAGATCAGCAGGGGCTCAAGTGTTGTTTCTGCAAGAGACCCACTTGGCGGACACTGACTGTTCATTTTTTGGTAAACCATGGGCTGGTCAGGTCTATCATGCAACGTTTACTAGGGGATCTAGGGGTGTCAGCATTTTATTCAGGAAAGATGTTAAATTCGAGAAGACAGCGGTGTCCACTGATCCCAATGGCAGATTTGTGCTGTTATCGGGAATGCTCTGTGGTCGTAAGATTCAATTTCTCAATGTATATGGTCCTAATATGGATGATCCAAAATTTTATCAGGACCTGTTTGCCAAGTTACAAATGTGTGAAGATGTGGTGACTCTGGTGGGAGGGGATTTCAACCTATCCATGGATAACACTCTGGATAGATCCAGAAATATTACTGGTCGAGAGGCTAGGTCAGCTAGGGCTATTAAGGTGCTGATGACTGAGAGAGGCTTGACGGATGTATGGAGGTCTCAACACCCACAGGAAAAAACATATACATATTACTCTTCGGTTCACGACTCCTGCTCCCGTATTGACTACTTTTTACTCTCAGGGGATCATATCTCCTTAGCCCAAGACTCTGGAATTCAGTGTAGGACAATATCGGATCATGCACCAATTTGGGTTAGTCTTTCTTTTGAGCGATGTGCTGGACCGTCCCTCCTTTGGAGATTCAAACCTTATGCATTAAGGGACCCCTCCTTCACTGATACTCTCACTCAAGCTATACAGGTGTTTATTCAAACTAATGATCCTGGAGACACTTCCTACTCAATCACTTGGGAGGCATTTAAAGTGTATGTACGTGGTATATGTATGGGGGCTGAAAGTGGGATTTTGAAGCAATTGCGCAGAGAAATATCTGAGGCTAAAGGTAGGATTGCTGTCCTGACTAGTGTTCAGGGGCAGCCCCTCCCTCTGCAAAGTTTGGCTGAATTGCGTGTCCTCACTACAAAGTTGGAGCAGGCCCTAGACTCCGAAATCAATTTTCTTTCCTGGCCCTCACGGGTACGTAGTTATGCCATGGGAGAAAGGCCTAGTAGGCTACTAGCGCAGCTGGCCCGGCAGAATATGGGTAGTACCATGGTGGTTGCATTGAGAACTTCTGGTGGCCTGATTGTCAATACGCAAGAAGAGGTTGCTGCGGAGCTAGTTGATCATTTTTCGGAGTTTTACAAAAACGCAGATGAGATTGATATGGTTGGGGTCACTAACTTTCTAAATCGGGGTCCTCTATTGGTTCTTGATCCAGCTGACTCGGCTCGGTTAGATGTCCCGGTCACCTTGGAAGAGATTAAGCTGGCGATTAGGGATATTGCACCAGGTAAGAGCCCGGGTCCTGATGGACTAGATGGCTCCTTTTACAAAAAGTATTCTGGAGTTATTGCCCCACTCATGCTCTCCTTATTGAATGAATGTCTGCAGGTGGGTTCCCTTCCTCCGTCTCTGTATTTATCATTAATAACTTTGTTACTTAAACCTGGAAAGGACCCGTTGGAGGTTGGAAGTTATAGGCCGTTGGCTCTCCTTAATACTGACCTTAAGATATTTGCGAAAGTCCTGTCGAATAGGTTGCAGCCTTGTTTGCCTGGGCTTATTCATCCTGATCAAGGGGGGTTTATCACAGGCCGATCCACTAGAGATAACCTCCGAAGATTATTTACGATTAAATCTGCTTTTCAGAGTCATGAGACAGCGGCCTTGGCTTCGCTTGATATGGCAAAGGCTTTTGATTCTTTATCTTGGCAATACCTATATGCATTACTGGGAACCCTGGGATTTGGTATGCCGTTCCAAAGTATAGTCCAGCTCCTATATGCTGCTCCCAGGGCTTCACTGAGGATCAATGGCAGAATAACTGCGGAATTTCCTATTTACCGCGGCACGAGGCAGGGGTGTCCATTGTCTCCGATGCTCTTTGCTTTAGCCATGGAACCGATTGCGGCAATGCTTCGTAGGGAGCTCACTGGGAAAGCGTTAACTATTGAAGGGACGGAGCACGCAGTGTCGTTATATGCAGACGATCTTGTGGTTTATATGGAGAATCCTGAGCCCACACTCCCAATGGTATTGGACTTGATGCAGGGGTTTTCTTTGGTCTCGGGTTTGTCAGTTAATCCTGCAAAGTCCTTAGTTTTTCCACTAGGGCTGGGAGATGGTTTGAATATTGACTGTTCTGGGATCCGTGTAGCACAGGATCATTTCATTTACTTGGGTATAGTTGTTTGTGCTGAGGCTGGTGATACGATACAGAAGAATGTTCTTGATCTTTTACCGAAGTTCCAGGACCGATTGCGATGTTGGGCCGCCTTGCCGTTGTCCTTGGCCGGGCGAGCAGCCCTGCTCAAAATGATTATGATACCTAAACTGCTATATGTATTTATAGGGGTGCCATTTTTAATACCTGAATCCTTCTTTGTACAGTGCACGTCGGTATTTTCCAGGTTTCTTTGGAACACTCAGCAACCCAGGATTGCCTGGAAAACATTAACACGCCCAATTGCTGCTGGTGGCTTTGATGTCCCAGATATCCGTAGATATTACCAAGCTGCTCAACTGAGCTACGTGGTTGAGTTGCTGCAGGCCGGGTCAGTGGCTCTTCATGTGCAGATGGCTCGAGCCCAGATTGTAGGCTGCACTCCTGAGGCAATACCTGGGGTCCCGGAGCTTATTGTAAGGATCCCTGAGTCTCCCATTAAATGTTCTCTGGTGGTCTGGAGAAGACTGTTGAAAAAGAATGATGATTTAGTCCCATACCGGGCGGTCTTACTGTTGCGTGATTCTCCAGTAGCGCACAAAATAGGATTTAGAGTTAATTGGGATGATTGGGGGGAAGCTGGGGTTTGCTGCCTTGGTGACCTTATTGAGAATGGGGCGTATTGTACTAAAGCAGCGCTGGTGGCTAAGCTGGGTAGATCCCCTGCTAAAGTGTTTCAGGTGTTGCAATTGATGGCAGCTGTCCGGAATAGGTGGGGTATCAATCCTACTATGTTAGAGGAATCGGACTGGTTAGGCATGATTTGGAATTTGCGCGAGGCTGGGCACTTGGTATCGAATCTTTATAGACGTATCAGGGACCTGGACTCTAGAGCCCCCCTTATAGCGAGGACTAGATGGGAGACAGATTTGGGTGTAGTTATGACGGATAGTGATTGGGATAGGGCATGTGCTCATACGGCACTGGTAGGTACTTCTGCGCGTTTCCGGCTTATACAGTACAAGTACTTAATGAGAGCTTATATGACTCCTGCACGAATCCACTCTTTTGCTCCACAGTCAGAGGCGACTTGTCTGCTATGTTCAGCTCCGGTGGCGACATTTTACCATCTGATTTGGGACTGTACAGCAATTGGGCTCTACTGGAAGGGTATTTATCTAGAAATGGAAAAGATACTTGGGTATCCACTGCGGTTAATACCAGAGGTGATATTCTTGGGTGACTTGGGGGAGACACAGGCTGCAGATAGGAAGTTTATTTCAATAGCATTGTTGCTAGGTAAGCGAGAACTTTCTAGGAAGTGGATGAGGGCCTCCCCTCCTCGAGTTGATGATTGGATGAGAGCGATGTCTACATGCTATGAATTGGAATCCAGATTTGATTTGGTGTTCCCACCTGCAACGATACCGAGAGATATATGGGGTAAATTTAGATCATATTTACTGGGTATGTCAGTCGATGAAACATCATCTTCAGATGAGAATGAGGCGTAGGGATGTGGTATGTGTGGATGTGTGGGAGTGCATGAGTGGGATATGTGGTTGAAAAGTTGGGATGTATTGGGCTGATTTGTAATGAATTGAATGAATAATGTCGATTATTATTTAGTATATAGTTTGCACATTATTCATATTTGTAAGAGTTTGAGCTGTTTTGACCCTATGAACTTGGGAGTGCTCTGTCGATATAAATGGTGTTTCTGAGTAATAACGGAGCGCGCTTCAGTTATGATATATTTGGGGCCGATACAGCACAACTCCCATTGACTACCTCAAGGCTGCTATTTCTTATGAGCATGGAAGTCATTTACTTGCATTTTTTTCTTCCTTGGTTTGATTCAAGTTTATAATTTATAATGATTACTAATAATAGCAATTATATTTATATCAGATATTGATTTGATAATGAGTTGAACCACTGTTATTTTATTGACATGAAATCTATTTTCTATATCGTGACATGCCTAGAAATGTAATGTATATATTTATGGAAAGAAAAGTTGTTAAATAAAGTTTAAAAAAAAAAAAAAACAGCTGCATCATCCTTAGAATTACGTCCTTGGAATGTATGGCCGCCAATGGCAGGACGCCATACCCATTCTTCTTTTATGCTAGTTCAAGTCCCGCC
>JAWLIA010000065.1:0-11496 GCA_034782015.1 Desmognathus tilleyi
ACTGACCTTGCTTTGGTGCAATCTATTTTTAAAATTATCCAGAATTGGATGGTGCAGAATGGATTGGCTCTTAATGACAATAAGACTGAGCTATTATTGTTAGGCACAAAATATCGCCTGGATTCATTACCTGATGTATATACATCCTTTGATATCGAGGGTAACATTATTCAAACTGCTTCTGCAGTGAAAACCTTGGGCGTCTGGCTTGATGCTAAACTCTCTATGTCTACCCATGTTTTGAAAACTAAAGCTGCATGTGCCTTTGCCCTAAAACTGGTGAGCCAAATAAAGAACTATCTTTCTAAAGACAATCTGGCAAGAGTGGCTGGAGCACTTGTCAACTCCCGCATAGACTATTGCAACAGCCTATTGGCGGGAGCAGATAAAAGAGTGCTGCACACACTACAGATTGTGCAAAATAATGCGGTGCGCATAGTGAGTGGTCTCTCTCGTAAGGACCATGTTTCACAGGCAAGGAACAATTTGCATTGGCTGCCAGTACAACAGAGAGTTGTCCACAAAATTTGCTCATTGACTCACAAGTGCATTTATCATGCTGCCCCTTCGTATCTGTCGGACTGTTTATCAATCCATAGGCCTAGTAGAGCGTTAAGATCTGAAGGCACTATTAGATTAAATCCTCCTAAATTCCACTTAGCAACATTTGGTGGTCGTTCCTTTTCTGCTCAAGCAGCCTTACACTGGAACGCCCTACCCTACAATCTTAAACATGTGAACTGTTTCACTGCCTTCAAAAAAGACTTGAAAACGTACTTATTTCGTGACCTTACCTGATTTTTCACCTGTATTCTGACTGGATTTGATGTCTTATGATATTCTGTGTTTACCTATTTGGTTTTGGCGTATCGGAGTGCTCTGAGGCCCAAGGGCGAGTAGCACTTTAATCAAGTTATTTAGTTAGTTAGTTAGTTAGTAGTTTTCAGCACCTAAATATGTTTTAATATTGCTTTGTGTTGTCTGTCCAAAGCGCCCTGAAGCCTCAGCATTGTGCGCTCTACAAAAAAATAAAATGAATGAATGAATGAATATGTGCTTAATTTATAGCAGCGATAACATAATTGTTACATCACAACATGCATTTGATGTATTGTTAGTTTACTGATGTCACTTGCTAGCAGGGTTGATTTCCTTTCATATAAGCGCAAATAAGATGTTCATGTGACTCAAAGGCAGATGAGACATTTTGTAATATGTTAATACCAGTCGCAAGTTTCATATTTTCTACACAATGACATGAAGGTAGACTCTAAAACCCATTCAGCTCTAATGGTTTAGCACTTAGGACACGTATCACCGGGTTCCATGCAGGTGTCAATTGTACATTTAGAGATCAAGCTGGATTATGCAATGCATACACAGCAGTGGGCAGTAGGATATTAAGTGAACTAATTTATGGTATACAGATTACTGACTGATAGAAGTGAATAGTGGGGTTTCATATAAGAAATAGTGTCTGGAATATATGTGTAAATGGGTCATAATTGGCTGCTCAGAAGGACAGTAAAGGTAAAGGCTAGTGCTTATATAGCGCTACAAACCTGGAGACATGTGAGAGCAGGGTGACGCTACTCACATCCTGCGAATCAATCTGGGCATGCGCACTTGCTGTGGGCATGCCCAGCGCATGATTCCGTGCCAGATAGCCTGCCTGTGAACATAGATTGAGCAGGCAGGGAATCCAATTTCATTCGCTGCCACCGACAGCTTTTTCATGTCTGTGGCAGAAAATGAAATGGGAATCATGCGGTTGGGTTGTTGGTCACTGAACGTTCGGTGAGGTTGCTGCAGCCTCACTGAACGCTCAAGCAACCTGTATAGAATTGGCGCCTAAGAGTCATGATCAAGTTCAAAACGTTTTACAGAGCATCACTTTAGGGCGCTGCAACCTGGCCAACCCTGGTGTCTTGGGCAAGTGGCAATCCTGAAAGAGAAAAGCGCATAATTTAAAGGGCCACCCGATACAGCCCCTTAAAAACTGACAAGAAATAAATCAATATTAAATTATTACAGTGAGGGGTAATAAACAAAAATATTTCAACTTTGGTTCTTTTACACAAAGATATTTAAAGAAAAAAGTATTATGTTTTCACTGTTTGGGGGACAGCTATATTTGATTTTTTCTTACCTTCAGAGGAAGGCTTCTTCAATCCATTTTTGTGCTGAAAATAAAAAGAAACACTTTTAGGCCAAGGAACGTTTAGCCTTTAGACCTTTTTTTTAATCCTCCCCTATCAAAATTAAAGTAATAAAAATGTCATAATATGGAGGACAAAAAAGCATTTCAATTGTGCAGCTGTCATTCAAGTCACACTAACAACCAATAACATTTTATTAGGTTGTCACGTCACACTTCATTCTTGGTTAATAGGTCTTGTGACTTCAATTAACTAGGATTTCAATCTGCAATCATCTAGCTGCATACTGTCTTCCAGAATTAAGGGGTTTTGGCTAGAAATTCCTATCTGAAAAACCAGTTTATGACAATCAATACGCAACTTTTCTCTATATTCAATTCACAAACCTGTTATGTTATTAGCCAGAGGCCACTGCAACTCAGTCAGCTCGCTGTCAACAACCATCCTACTACTAAACCATCTCTTTCTTTACCAGATGATAAAACAAGTCCACTTTTCCAAGCCACTACAATACTCTGTGGCAAGAGAAACTCAGAAATGTACAACACTACAGTTCTGGCGCCAAACGCCAGCCTCTCGCAGAGGCTGGCGTTTGGCGGCCTCGGCGAGACCGTCTATTCACAGAGACACAGTTCCCAGATTTAATAATTTAATACAACTATTACAACGTTGTATGCAAAACAGGAAAGAATGTGTGTTGTGAATAAGTAGTGCAATTACAGAGTGAAATACCAGAAGCTATCTGGTTCCAGTATAAAGATCAAATTATTTTGGTAGAATGCAAAAGCTAGAATCACTTTCACCTAACTATTTTTGGTCTGATTATGTGTCTAATTTATATTGGTAGAATGACATGTTTGGTCCAATTGCTTGTTTGTCTACTTGTTATCAATGGAATTGTAAATCTGTTATGCTCAAGTTTGTTTTCAGACTACAAATGTAATCGAACCAATATGTTACTAGACATTTTAGTAGTTGGGTCAAAATAAGGTATCCAAATTGCTTTTGCTAAATTTTTGTTAGGGCAGAAGGCCTGCTAAAATAAGACATGGAACCAAGATGTGTACAATTCATTAAATATTTAACTTAAAAGTTTGTCATATTATAAATATTAATAACCATTTAAAAATCATTTCCAATAGTTTTAAATAGTGTTGACAAGCTTAAAATTGTCAACATTGACAATAATGAAAATTATATTAGTATTATTATTTATAGTGTTACACACTCCATGGCATCACTGGTTAAAGGGCAACTGACCCACCTTTTACTACTTTGATTCTTATGACAGCCTGTGAAAAACTGTCTATATGTCATGCTTTTAATTTTTTTTCAAACAGTATTGTTTCCTAAATACTGAGAAAACTAAAAGGGAATGTTTGTTAGAAGTGAATTACCACTGGCAGCCAGTGTAGTTCCCTTCTAGCATCCATCACATGTGACCTTCGCGGAAGGTTTTTCACAATACACACTGCTGCAATCTGTATGACCTGTAGTTTGTTAACACAGGTCTTTGTCGCTCCAGCTTAAGGGCATTACAATAATCCAGTCTTGGCAATATGAGAGCTTTTACCAGTGTAGCACAATTCCGCTCAGAAAGGAGAAGTCTCACACGTCTGAGAAGGGACAAGTGGTAGTGCGAGTTTTTGCAGACATAGTTTACCTGAGCCTCCATCCCTAGGGATGCCTCAAGGGAGTCTCCAGCCAGGCAAATAAGGAAATAAATGTCGGCATAAACAATCAGTTTTATTTACAGCCACAGACAAACAGGAAGGAAGAGAGCAAAGCAAAGTAGCTACCAAGGTAGGTTCACCGCCTGGGGATTCAAATATCCTTGCAGAGGAATGGACTAATATGCCAATTCAAACATCCTCTGTAGGTAATCAGATGGTGGCACGGGACACACACTGGGTAAAAGGGAGTGGTGGAGAGACGAAGACGGGACCTTGCTGCATGCAGCTGAGGTGATTAAGCAAAGGCTGTCTCGATACCGGTATAGATGGTTGCACTGTCCACCATAGAGAAAAAATTTGAAGATCATCAACTTAGTCGTTGATAATGATAACAAGTGGCTCACTTGGAGAAGCATGTTTAATATATTGATAGCACTACTTTTACAGCATGCTTTAAACCAAGGGCATTCCGCAGACCTGCGCCTCAAGCCTTGCGCCTGTGGGAGGGATCGTAATGCACCTGGGCACCTCTTTGCTATACCTATCTTCCATAAAACACTTCATCAAAGGGGAAATATTTAAAAATTACTCATCTGCTCTGAGGGCATTTGGACAGTGCTCTTAGAGCAGTACTACAATAGTCATGGGTGCTATACAAATACCCGTTAACATAACACAGCATAATAGGTAAGCTACAATAAGTAATGAGTAACAGGGTGTTAAGCATGATTATACTAAAAAATGGAGGCTGACCCATTCCTACACAAGCCCAAGAAGGAGCAGTAGACCCCCAGGATCCCAAACGGTCAACTTGACTATAAGAGATAAGACCGTAAAATGAACAGGATATAACAAATCTACACTCCTAGTAAGATATCCACATAGCCGCTGACCTACCCTGACAGTCACAATTGTATACAATTGAACATAGAGGTTGTGACACAGAAGATAACAGTGATGGGTCCCAGGGATAAGAATAAATACAGGAAAATACAACACATAACAAAGATCCATAAACAAGGATCGACAAGTAAACAATATATAAAACACCATTATATAAAATATGGATGAATCATGTTGCTTGGCACACAGGCCTTGTGAAGTTCATGAGCACATATAAACCCAAATGCTGAGAACAAGAGGGTGCCGTCTCATGAAAATCAGACTGATAAAGACTCCACTTTGGTTTGTTATGCAACGATACCACAAATGTAGTTTAGATGCACCATGCAAAAACCCAGCTAACATAACATAATATAACATTTAAGGAGAAAGGAACTCTCCCAGAAGAAGAATTAAGAAACTTGGGATATTATAAAGGTTTAGAGAACCCCAGACCTCTAGCAAAGCTTTTTGCAACTTATCAAATAGAAGGATCATGTAGAGTAGAAGGTAGTGTAACACTTCAGGAAACTAAAATATTAACTCCAACCAATAGATGTACTTAGGTAGTTACAATTCCTTTGCAAGTGGTAAATGCAAACACTAGTTTTGGAAATCCCCAGCACCCAGCCAGGAAGCATGTGGTCTCTAAAGGGCACAAGAATTCTGTAGAACATTCATCAACGTTGCCGCTTCCTACTTCCTACACCCCAGATTCTACATATCTTCAGACCAAGGACTTGTGCAAGTTAAGTAATCAAAAGTCAGAATCAAACAGGAAGGTGAGCTGATAACAGACTTTGAGGTCAAAGGTGTTTAAGCCTCAGAATTTATGAACTGGTAGTTATCCTGTGCTGTCATAATTTTAGCCATTCCTAGCCTGAATCTGGCCAATTTTGTTTAGGTCCGATCACGTTGGTAAATACAAGAAGGTACGATACAGGTAGAAGAACCTTTGCCAGGTGAGTACTGTCAGTAATGGAAGGAAGGACCAGAAGATCTGCTTTTCTAAGGCGAAGACATGACACACCCAGGTTATGCTGATAGAACACCATCAAAATAAAGAAATAGCGCAACGCTAATCATTTTAGCTTTGCAGTCTAGAAGAAAAGAGATTTTTGAGCAGGCTCTTTGAAGCTATCAGCAAATTTATGAGTAAGTTTCCCTTAAGCGTTGGAAGGGATGCTGTCCAGGGGAAGGGGGGAGGGTGTAATTTTATTGTAAGTACTTGGGATGAAATTAGTTTTATGTTTTCATGGTTTTCTGTACCTTGCTTTTTTTATTCTGTTTGAGCATTGTTTAATATTTATACTGCACTCTGGTGCCTACAAGCCTTCGGCATTGTGAGCTTAAATAAATGAATCTGAATCTGAGTACTATTTAAACAGATTATCCTCTGAATGAGGCATATTCCTTGAGCTTCACTTTAAACTAGAGAAGCAGATTTACGGTCATATTTTCTGAGATTCGCCTGGGCAGCGAATGTGGCCACCACACATTTTGCTGCCCTTGCGTACCTCCTCCTGATTTTGAAAGCTCCTATTTGCATTTGGTGGCTGCACCAGGAGAAAACCTGTCGCTGCCACAGAATGGAAATGTAACTTCAAAATTTCCTGGAGCCACAGCCCCAATAAATTTTGAAGTGCACATGCCCAGAGAATGCACTGAGTGTGCAATGCATGCTCAACAAATGTTTTTAGAAATGCCTGCAGTTATATGCGCAACAAATCTTCAAATTTGGTGCACAGACATTCGCTTGGAATTTCTACCAGATTTGTTGCAATATTTACTTTGCAGAGGTGCAGCGAATGTTATCAAATCTGCCTGATAATGAAACCTTATCTTCTTATCTGCTGCCATTAAAAATGATTATCTCAGCGTTAAAGATTTCATTTCTATGTTATGTTAACCACGTATTTGTAAAGCACCCATTGCTGCTAGAGTGGCCTTCTGGCCCTGTTCCATAAACCCGGTTGGTTCTATTTCATTACATTAACGGATACTTCATAACATTAGCAGTAGCATCAACATCAGTGTGATTCTCCCAGCCAGCCAACAGCAGCTTTTTAAGAGCATTTAGTTAGCCATGCAATCTGAAAAGGAAGGAGATGAGTGTAGTGTATGGAGAAGGGTTTTAAATAGAAGTTATGGCATGATTAATGATGCATCTGATGCATCAAAAGCAGTAAAGGGATTAATGTAAGCATAAAATGTGGCGCTCGGGAGTAGTTTGAGTGACAGTAGGTTCTGGAGTCAATTTGTTGTGATCAGTATCTGTTCTATTGTTTTTTGTATGTCATAAAACACCCTTAGTTTTGTGAGCAGACTGCACCCACAGCCAGCTTCTCTGGCCTGCACATATCAGTACACTGCAGGCCATTAAAAACTGTGATTATCCCAACAAAAATAATCTTAAGTGCAAAGGCTAGGAAGCTTGTGAATAAGGGTGGTATCAAACAGTGATCTTGACTTTGATTTATCTTGTAGAGTGAGGATTGTGATTTTTACTCATGTACTGGACCAATCGGCTTTGAAGATTTGGAAAAATGCACCAGGGAATTAAGTCTTCAGGTAAGTGGAAATGGAAAGCTTTTAGTATTTTCAAGTTTTCTTGTTGTGAGAGGGCATAAGTATAAATGGAAACAGCAAAACAACTTTCGGCTAAAAACATTTATTAGCTTTTCATACTGTAATCTTCATGTAAAGACTTTCCGTTGGCCTTGAAAATATGAGACTGTTCAAAATTGCATAATTAACACACCAGACCCAAGCTTCTGCTATAATCTCAAGATAACGGCAAGCCTTGAACTCTAGACGATACCTCTCTCTCTCAAACAGATAAGTTTGAAGTCAGTCACCAACATCAGCACATCTACTTTTAACTTTAACCTTGCAGTGAGGACCAGGCAGACATTTGAATTCATTGACCGCTACATATCCTGGCAGCACCAGCGAGAGCCCTTGTGACAAACCAGACTAAGCAGACAACAGACACAGAAAGTAGTCAACCCTTTATTGTACAAACCCAAGATAAAAATGAACATAAAAGCACAGGACTTAACCTGCCTACTTGTCAGAGCTGCACCCTGACTAATGGGAACAGGATTATAATCTGAGTCGGGGTTCCAGTACCCTATTTGTTTTGCAGTTCCCTTGCTAAAAGTCCAATTTCTCTTTAAAAGGGGTCCTGCCATCCAGTTCCTAAACACAATCTTTTCACCACCCACAATGCTCACCACCAACTATGTACAGTATCCAAAAGGGTGGAAAGAGGAATTAAGGTCTCAAGGCCACATCCAGGATCGCTACCTTTAAGTCATCCATAGATTTCCCCTTGTTAGAGAGTGGTCAATTATTTCCACAAGGCTACCTCTAGGATTACTGCCTAAGTCTATCTTCCTGCACTTTTGTCCAGGATTCTCAAGCCTGGAAAAGGGTCACCTCTTGGATGGGTGAAGATAAGTCAAGCTTCTTCCCTTGTTCTGCACTCCGTCCCGGATTAATTTCTTAGTCCTTCTACAATTCTTCACGTAGGTTGTCAGCTTGTGAGTTCCTCTTGGTTAGGGTTGCATCCTTGGGGTGCTCGTATTGTGATATCAGGTTGGGTTGCCTTTTGCCTTAAGCCTGCAGGTCTGTCAGTCCCTCCTGGACTGACCTCTGATCACTGTCACTGAAGTTGCTACAGGGTTCACTTGCAGTGGTTCAGGGGGTACAGCTGTGTACATACTTGGTCCTTTTGGTACTGCCACCAGGAAGAATGGATATGACCATGTTAGTTTTGCAAAATTCCCTTTGGTGTACCAGAGGTTTGTAGCATACATCCACCACTTCCAAAGAGAGGGACACCATCTGTGTGTCTCTACCTTCTGAATGCCATGAAGCAAACTTTTACAATCTGGTCCTCTGGAGTGTTTGCTACACTAGTGAGGCATCGTGGCTGCTGGCAGATTCTCACCAGGTCCTGTCTCAAACTGCTGGTTACTGTCTGCCTTTATAGGACTTCGGCTGTGAGATGAAGTTCACCAGTTTCCCAATTCTAAGCAACTACCTCAATGCCAACTCATCTGGTCATGGCCTGTAGAACACCCACCTTGTTTGGCCTGCCTTTTTAAATGTCTCAGTTCCTGAAAGGTGATCTTGCAACTGTGGAAGCTGCCACAAGGCACACTCCATTTTCTTAACAAGTGGGCAAGATGTCTCACTAACCACAATGACTTTCTTTTTTTACTCTCCCTGTCTATTCCTCCTTCAGCAATTCTTGTCTCCCTGAGTGATTAAAGACTGGGTTTATAAATTGTTTTGTTGGGGCCACAAGTATTTGGGTTTCTTTCCTCTGCCAGGCAAGTGAGTTTTGAGCATCTTTTGGTGTCACTGGCATAGTATGAGCCTTTTCCACAATCAGTGCTACAGTTAATGAGCTCAATAACTGCATGGCTCTTGCACTCTGACAGTGGTGCTTTAACGCTATTATTTAGTAACATATTTTTTAATATCAAAAAAACATTAAGATGGTGACAAATAAATACATGCAGCATAATTAGTCCTATGTGCAATCTGAAGTCATAATCAAGGAGGTAGAAAGGTAGAATCTCTCTTAGATTCTTTCATAGGAAGCATATAAAGTCAAAGAAAATCAAGTGACCCTGAAGACAGGTTTGATGAAAAACATAACGGACAGGGTACTACTTCCAGGGCGAGAATACATTTCTTTTCAAGTATAAAATTTAAACTCAAGCACCACCAAGCAAAGGGTGAATGTAGTCAAAGAATATCCAGAGGTGAAAACATTTTGAACCCAATATTGTGTAGCAACTGTGGAGGGGGTAGAGGCAGCTCAGCATGAATTGTTAACTATTCCCTTACCAACTGTGTCTAGTAGGTATATGCCCCACTTTGCACTGCAACTCAACTTGGGGGCATGGTCATATGGAATGCAATGCCCATCGCAACTCACACAACAGACAGGACCCGGGGCAAATCAGCTCTAACGTCTTATCTGACAAAGGAGATATTGCCCTTATAGTTAACTCTTCAAATTAGAAAGTGAAATCTGAAGCTAAAGCAAGCAATAATAAAATTGATCAATATACCAAACTAGTAATTTCGCATCAGGCAGCAAGTAGATTGCAGGAGGATTTAAACAGTCCATTTAACATAGTCATTGGCAATGTGAATCAGCTATAGTTGATTTTAATGCCACGAAACTACAAACCCAAATAATGACATGCCAAGAGAGTTTAATGAAACAAATGATCATGCCCGTTCTAGAATCCGGCAAGCTTATTGTAAAGGCACACAAATGCAAGGCCTATTAAATTATTTGACCAAATGTTCCAGCCTTAAAATCTGTAGGGGAATCAGAGGTTGCATTAATAAAGTCACATTCTGGTTTAGAGTAAATAAAAAGTGTCCTTTATTTGTTCTCATGTCAAATGGGCAGTAAGAACTTACTTGTGTCCCTAGAGACTCAATCATTTCCAACCAAAACAAAAAAAAGTGGTTGTAGTAGAATTGGCCTCTAGGGAACTGGTAAAAAGTCTAATTTAATAGGAACTAAGAGACACCACACCTTTCCAAAATGACAAGTCTGGAATATTCGTGAAAGCTGTATGCGCCATATTTCCATCTTTGTCATTTGTTACTACTGGGAAGACTGACAACAATAGCCTGCTCTTAAAATCTTATAGAACATCAAATTGAGACCGTCCAGGGATCTTCTATAGAGGGTAATCACACATAGCATGGAAACAAAGGAAAGGGCAATACAAAAGGTTGTTGCCCAAGTATGGTCAATGCGGAATCACAATAAATCCTAGATTCTCTGAAGGAGGTCGCAGATAAGTTTAATGATGTAATGAGAGCCATTGTTAATGGCGCACATAACGCGCTCCAAACATCTATTGATCCCATGAAAATAAATAACCCAGCAATATCACTGGATGATCATGATTAAAACCCCCGGTTATATGTATTTATTTTTTTGCCCTTTCCGTCTACATTTATCTATAGTTATTTTTTTAGCATGTTTTCTGTATTTATCCATATTTATTTTTTGTTTTGTGCAAATATACCCTATTACTCGTATATCTGCTTCATTTTAAGAGATAAATAGCTAAAACAATAAAATACTTTGATAAGAAGCAAAATAACAATGTTTCATGCCTTGCCTTATGCTTTATTATGAGAAAAATTAATTTAATAACTTTTGTATGCTGTCAAACTGCACTGGCTTGAAGGCTTTATTTATAGCATGAAATGACAGTTAAAAAGATTATTTTCTGTTTTTCCATATTTATAAATAAATGTAGTTAGAAATAAAACTGATTTTCATCTGTATTTATCTGTAAAAATAGATAAAAAGGGAAAATTGTGAGCCTTAGTAATGCTATATTGGTAGTTTGCTCCTCACAGGCACTGGACGACTTAGGCTATCACTACCTTAGCTCTTTGCCTCCATCTCTTATGGCAATCCTGTGCTTCAGGATTGATTGCTGCTATTGGCCCTGTAGTCTTCTCCCCGATCATGTTTTATAAGGAGTTGCATCCTAACTGGGCTATGCAAGTATTATGTTAAGAGTAGCAGAGGAATGTATGAAGGGGCACTGTAGTCGCCAATTTTGTAGTAATGAATCACCACGCGTGATAGTAGTTATATCTTTATTGGAGAGCACAACTGTGCCAAACACCTTACAAGAGTAAATCTCTCACCAACTGTCATCTCCCTCAGGCCACTCTCAACATTCTAGAATGTTGAGCTCCTGACCAGGCCTGACTAAGGATGC
>JAWLIA010000066.1:0-11484 GCA_034782015.1 Desmognathus tilleyi
TGGCCCGACCCTCCTACCATCAAGTTCCCGGAGGCGGCCCGAACATGGCCCGGCCCTCCGTCCATCATTCACATTGTATGCGTCTTTCAATTCCACCTACCCCTACAGCAACACCTTTGGGTGTACCTACAGAATTTCGGGGTGCATCCGTTCCCGGAGGCGGCCCGAACATGGCCCGACCCTCCTACCATCAAGTTCCCGGAGGCGGCCCGAACATGGCCCGGCCCTCCGTCCATCATTCACATTGTTATGCGTCAACTCGGAGACACTCAAACCGAGTAAAGGTGGTGCAAATCGGACAGGGCGGCCCTGCTGGCCCGACCCCCATCGGTGTAACAATAAACAGTACCAACCGCATGCGGGCGGGGCGGCCCTGCTGGCCCGACCCCCACCTACGGCACAACAAACGGTACCAAACGCAATGGTGGTGCAATGTTGGCCGCGTGGCCCTGCAGGCCCTATCCATCACGGCACCTCGCAAACAGTGCCACTAGTAGTGGTGGCGCGATGTGGGCAGGGCGGCCCTGCTGGCCCGACCCCCGCCGGCGAACAGTACCCAGCGTACCCTAAATAGCACTAACCGTGCTGGTGGTGCGCGGTAAACAGTAAACCATACCAGCCGTAATGGTGGTGCTCAGCAGCAGGGGCGGCCCGAACCTGGCCCGACCCCCTGTGCACCAACGCCGCAATAGGTGCCCCTATCAATAGCAGCACTGTTATGAGGAGGCCAAGCCGCAGGCCCTCCCTCTCACGCATCCCCACTCTGGGGCGGAGGCGGCCCGAAATTGACCCAGCCCTCCATATCGTGCCGCGCGTGCCCTTGCGGATAGTACCGCCAACATCCCGCGTGTATGGCACTCCGCCTACTTCCCCCGGGCGCCAGGGGGGGGCCCGGCGCAATAAGGTCCGCCGCTAGCGCAGTGAGCCTCCCGTCGACGGGGGCAGCACCAAAGCGCGCTCCAATGGTCACGCGGAGCCACAACCACACCACGCAGGGCGGCGGCCCGAGAGTGACAGAAGCAGTTCAAATTCATTTCGCCACGACCGAGAATTCATCACACGCTCCTGTCAGCCGTGCCGCGTGCTTACCCAGGTGCGCCTAATTTATGGCATCTAAACAGTGAAAATGGCTCTTACTACAAGACACAACACGCGCTAAACCTGGGCAAAAAGGATGGCGAGGCATGAGACACCCCCTTGACTCGGCTCCCCCACCGGTATCCCTCGATGGGGGCGGCGAGGTGAGCGAGGACCTCGGTGCAGCACCCGCGTGGGCCCTCAAGGCAGACGTACGGCCAGCACAGGTAGCCCTGGGCGGGAGCAGCGAGGACGCCGCGGTGTGTTGCTCCCGCGACGAGTTGCGGGGCAACGTACACACGTGGCTGAGACGGGACCACGGTCCCCACTTCGGGGAACGGCATGGACGCCGTCCAGGCGCCGGCCTGGCGGGCCCCTGCGAAGCGCCAAGCAGCGTGGCTGAAGCGAGCAGTTCCCGCCGCGTTCCAAGCGACGCGCCGAACACGCCTACCCCCGCCCCCCAGCCGGAGCGGCCCGCCGGCCGCAACCGAAGCCCTAGAAGTGGCCAGGCGAGCGCGCTTCGCAAGCATACGGCATTAGTGCCATCGGCACACAGTTCATGTATATTACATGTGCAGTTTCACGTGTCCAGAACGAGCTCACAAGGACAGCCAGCGTGCGCTCCTGTAAAGCGAACACACCTTGCCTCGCCCTTAGCCACCACGCAACAATGTCAGAATAGTACGACGTGTGCGATCAAGGGCGCTTGCATTCGGGCGCCTAAGAAACCAACTGGAACACAAACGGAGATGGACAGTACTACTCACCGTGCTTACCGTGACTACGGGGCCCCTCAAAGAAACAGCGGTTTTGGGGAGAGTATCCTCCCACATTTTTTCGAACATATGACATTAGTGCCAACCGCACACAGTTCGTGACAAACCACATTGCAGCGTCTGTCCGTGTCAGGGAGGCGGCCCGGGGATGGCCCAACCCTCCCCACTCTGTACGATGGGCGTTGCGCGTCTCCCAACCACTACAGCGCAGCCAGAGGCCCACCTAACCACATGCCAACAGGGGCCACGTGTAGCCACGGCGTTGGAGCGTAATTTCTGGAGGCCCCCCCAGTCACTCCCGATGGGGGCCCGACACACGGTCAAAGTGTTAGAGAGAATGCGGAACACGTCGATATGAAGTAAAACATTCGTCGGCCGCATACATTCCTAATTGTAATGCGATGAAGAACATACACACAAGAAGATAAATAGCGCTGCAATTCAAGCTCCTCTGCTTAGAAGTGTCAACAAACACCAGGAGATGGCAGCAAAGACATCGAAAATCAAGTTGTGCAATTCTCACAAACAGAACCTTTCTAAAGATAACTGTAAACACGTGTGAATATTAGCCACCCAAAGAGTTATAAGGCGGCCTGCGAGGAACCACTACAGCGCAGCCAGAGGCCCGCCCAACCACATGCCAACAGGGGCCACGTGCAGCCACAACGCTGGAGCGCAATTTCTGGAGTCACTACCGATGGGGACCCGACACGCGGTCAAATTGTTAGAGAGAATGCAGAACATGTCGATATGAACTAAACATTCGTTAGCCGCATACGTCGATATGAACTAAACATTCGTTAGCCGCATACGTTCCCAGTTGTATTGCGTTGAAGAACATAAACACAAGAAGATAAATAGCGCTGCAATTCAAGCTCGTATGCTCAGAAGTGTCAACAAACACCAGGAGATGGCAGCGAAGACATCGAAATTCAAGTTGTGCGTTTCTAACAGACAGAACCTCTCTAAAGATAACTGTAAACACGTGTGACTGTTAGCCACCCAAACAGTTATAAGGTGTCCTTCGAGGCGACCGAAAGCCACCAACTGAGTGAATAAATGCAAGAATCTGTAACCGTAGCAGCACACAAATACGGGAGCAGTATATGGGATTTAGAACTGTCACTTCGTCCTCACACATCGGGCTCTAGCCCCGAGTGTTATGGTAATACCCCTTAATGAGAAGGATATAAACCGCACTGTGCACTGCTGTAATCCTAGCAGCACACGACCCCTTTCCTGCGAGTCATAGTTCCTGGAGGAAAACAAATTGGCGTCAGTACGAGACACACCGAGGACCACACCGCGCCACCGCGGGTTAACCCAGACGGGGCGGCCCAACTGGCCCGACCCCCGCCTGCATAACAGCAATATACACAGCAATATCCCAACTAAACCCCGTCGAGCCGACGCGGGTTAGAGCTGATGGGGCGGCCCTGCTGGCCCGACCCCCACCGGTGTAAGAACAAGCGGAGCATCAGCAGAGGCGGCCCGAACCTGGCCCAACCCCCTGTGCACCATCCATCCCCTTGCGAGGGGGCGCCGCCATAGGTGCCTCTATCAAACGCCGCACCGCTGAGAGGAGGCCAAGCCGCCGGCCCTCCAACTCACGCATCACAATTCTGGGGCAGAGGCGGCCCGCTGATGACCCGACCCTCCTCCTCACATCCCGTGGACGGGACCGCGCCACGTCGCGCTCAAGTGTCCACGCTGCGCTGCACCCCCACCAACCCGCTTTCATCACAGGAGAGGCAAGCTCTCCAGCCGGACCCGGGCCCAAGGAGCGCCTAATAATAATAATAATAATAATAAAACCACTTTGTGCCTACGGTTGTGCAAACGTGTGCACGTAGCTCCATGCACCAATAGTTGCCGTACAAGGCACCGTCGCATAATGATAATAATAATAATAATAACAATAGGGAGCTGGTGCCTGCGGTCGTGCAAGTGCAAATGAGTGCGCGTTACTCCATGCACCAATAGTTACAGTGCCGGACACCGTCGCCGAGCCGCGGCCCGACACCCGCACACACATGCACGTGTTCGTCTGCATAACTGGTGTCCTTCGATCTTAAATTGCACGTCTGTACCCACGGGAAACCCCCAGGTTAAATAACCTACCGCAGCAGTCCTCCCACGAGGGAAGGAGGCCTGCCCCCACTCTTCAGAGGACAACCGTAGGGGCCTGGCGCTCTCGTCGAGGCTGGGGGGGGGGGCGTAACGCGGACCCCGGCTGCCCCAGAGGCGAGAGCTCCGGTACCATCCCTGCGGGAGGGAGACCGCTCTCGGGCCTGCCAGCACCCTCTGGGGTGCGCGACGCTTCCGGGGGCCGCCAGCACCCCTCCGAGCGAGCCCCGTAGCCACCACAAGATAAATTAAAATGGCTGCGAGGAAACTTTGATGGCTGGGCCACTGTAACTAAAGAGGGCATAAAAGGAACGTGTTTCCTTTTACAAATAAAGGAAAGGGGGTTATCTTTGAACTGGGGAAGCTATTTAAAGGAAAAGTGCCTCTTCAAAGTAATTACAGAAAAGGAGCCTGACACGCCTCGTAATCATTTATACCACCACAAGAAACCGAGTGGGTGTTGTCACAATGGTGGGTTCTGGGTGGAGGACGAATCCCGTCTGGCCTTTTCTTCTACACAAAATATTGTGACAGCCATCACGCCTTCCCCAGCCCCGTAGCCACCGTAGCTAGAGTGAGGAACCACCTGAACCCGCGACGATGAGCGTGGTGGCGGCCACGAACACGTGGCCGAGACGGGAACCAGCGTGGCCAGGAAAACCAGCCTACCCCCGCCCCCCAGTCGGAGCGCCCCCAAAGCATAGCCAAGCGAGCGCGCACACGCGCTCACCGCGGGGGACCACCGGCCCCCGAGCCTAAACACCTGGGCCTAGCGACATGCGCAGCCTCGCATGCACCGCGGGGGACCGAGACGGTCCCCCGAGCCCAATCCCGCACAGCCACGGGAAACTCACCGCTTACCTGCTGAAGCTAAAGTCAATCTTTCCTCGATCTTCTGTCCTTCCGCACCTTTCCGCCTGGATCCCATGAGTTTCGCGGGGGCGCCTGCCTGGCGACCCCGGGCGACGTCTGGACGAGGAGCGGGATGTAGGCGAAAGACTGAGTTTCCCGCGACGATCAGTGAGAGGGGGTCTTTGGCTCCTCCCCCTCTGACGTCGCGAGCTGCGATAGGTGTTCTCCGTTGTCCGTCTCCTCCCCCTCCCATTAGGCTTCTGCGGACCAATCGGGTCCTTAGTTGTTATAATGTGAGCAGGGATGAATCCTTACCGGAGAGATAAGCACAGAATTACAAGGGACAGATAAGGCACAACAATAAGAATACAGTGAATACAGTAAGAAACGTAGGCAGGACACCAGGTTGATTGGAATTAAAGGCCAACGTTTATTTTCAGATGAGGCTGGGGACCCCCTGTCCTTGGCGGGGTAAAGCCGAAGAACCAAACCAATACAAAGGGGGCCAGCGGGCCAACAGGCCGAGCTGGGTATCTCAAGAAACATATACACACAAAGTGTCCACAGCCGGAGCAAAACCTCCCGGCGACCTCCTGAGGGTCCCCGTACAACCTCCACCAGGGACAAGCGCCTACTGGCACTTGTCACCCAACCCCTAGCGGGGAACCGACGAGAAGGTATGGTGCAAGAAAGTCAGGATAGAATCAAGGAACACTCTGTAACCTGCATCTGACAAGTGAACTCCATCAGGGGCAAATAGATGCTCAGCCGCCAGGCGCAACCGCTCATGTTTAATGCAGCGCAGCAGGGGCGTCCGGGCAAACCTCGCGAGCTCCCCATTCAGCTTCCTCACAGATTCGTTCAGGGCGGAGCTCAGGTGGTCTGAGTGCATCTCCCAGTCCTTCTGCCAGCGTCGGCGCTGGGTCATATACGACCAGGCTATTATTTTTCTGTTAAGGGAGGAGTTAAGCCATGCCAGGAGCTCGAGAAATCCCCAAACAGACCTTCTGGCGACCCAGCACCGCATGTCATAGCCCCCCACATGAAGTACAAACACATACCAGGGTGGGGGGGGGATGCCCCGCTCGAGAGCACACCTTACCAAGCCTTACCACACCCAGGCACATGGGCGGCCATCTACCCGGAACGAGGGCTGGAAAAGAAACGGAAAATGAGAAAACACAAAGCAAGGCACACGGGTAATCAGAGCATGCACTCACAGACACCCCAACCCCCGCCCTTTTGCGTGCCAGTCCCAGAACCACAACACTGGGCCGTGGAGGGTTTCACCCAATCCTTTTCGTTATCCCAGGGTTATAAGCGAAAGGTCCTTACGTTTTCCCCGAGTGCAATTCCACCTACCCCTATAGCAACACCATTGGGTGTACATACAGAATTTCGGGGTGCATCTGTTCCCGGAGGCAGCCCGAACATGGCCCGGCCCTCCGTCCGTCAAGTTCCCGGAGGCGGCCCGAACATGGCCCGGCCCTCCGTCCGTTCACATTGTATGCGTCCACTCGGAAACACTCAAACCGAGTAAAGGTGGTGCAAATCGGACAGGGCGGCCCTGCTGGCCCGACCCCCGTCGGTGTAACAATAAACAGTACCTACCGCATAGGTGGTGCTTGCGGGCGGGGCGGCCTTGCCGGCCCGACCCCCACCGACGGCGCAACAAGCGGTACCAGACGCAATGGTGGTGCAATGTTGGCCGCGTGGCCCTGCAGGCCCTATCCATCACAGCGCCCCGCAAACAGTGCCATTAGTAGTGGTGGCGCGATGTGGGCAGGGCGGCCCTGCTGGGCCGACCCCCGGCGAACAGTACCCCGCATAACCTAAATAGCACTAACCGTGCTGGTGGTGCGCGGTAAACAGCAAACCATACCAACCGTAATGGTGGTGCTCAGTAAACAGTACCCGCTGCTCCCTCACTTCGCAAAAGCTCCTATTGCTCATAGCTCGCGACTACCTAACGAGGAGAAATTGTTCGAGGAACAGTTAAAGGTCCTACGGCACCGTTAGCTGTCGCCCAGTTGGATGAGGGTGTGAGAACTGGGGGTGCAAGTACACCACACCGGCCCATCTGTCCGTCGCACCGGCATGAAGTGATCAGATTACGCGGAGGACTCATGCACAGCAACCGACAAATCTGCTTTCGACACGTGGTGCACATATTCACATATACACAAAGGCATGCCGAGTACATGGTCGCACCGTGTTGTTGTTGCCAACCGGTTGTTCTATCATCATATATCGCCCTCAAGTTCTGCTTCGTCGCGCCTGGCCGCTCAGCGTGAAGCGCGCTAAACATCCTTTGATCACTCGTTCATTGTCAAAGATGTACATGTAGATTTGTGCAGCCTCGATCATCTGTCAAGCATCCGGCATTAGTGCCATCGGCACACAGTTCATGTATATTACATGTGCAGTTTCACTTGTCCTGAACGAGCTGACAACCACCGCCAGCGTGCGCTCCTGTAAAGCGAACACACCGTGCTTCGTCCGAATAGTACTACGTGTGCCATCAAGGGCACTTGTATTCAGGAGCCTAAGAGAACACACCGTGCTTCGTCCGAATAGCACGACGTGTGCGATCAAGGGCACTTGTATTCAGGAGCCTAAGAAAACCAACTGGAACACAAACGGAGATGGACAGTACTACTCATAGTGCTTACCGTGACGACGGGGCCCTCTCAAAGAGACAGCAGTTTTGGGGAGAGTATCTTCCCCCATCTTAGCGAACATATGACGTTAGTGCCAACAGCACACAGTTCGTGACCAACCATATTGCAGCGTCGGTCCGAGTCGGGGAGGCGGCCCGGGGATGGCCCGACCCTCCCCCTTCTGTACGATGGGCGTTGCGCGTAACACCACTGCTACAGCGCAGCCAGAGGCCCGCCTAACCACATGCCAACAGGGGCCACGTGTAGCCACGACGCTGGAGCGTAATTCCTGGAGGCCCCCCCCAATTCACTACCGATGGGGGCCCAACACACGGTCAAATTGTTAGAGAGAATGCAGAACATGTCGATATTAATTAAAACAATCGTTGGCCGCATACATTCCTAGTTGTATTGCGTTGAAGCACGTAAACACAAGAAGAGAAATAGTGCTGCAATTCAAGCTCATCCGCTTAGAGGTGTCAACAAAACACGTGTGAATGTTAGCCATCCAAACAGTTATAATGTGGCCTGCGAGGACACAGCGCAGCCCGAGGCCCGCCCAACCACATGCAAACAGGGCCAAGTGCAGCCACAACGCTGGAGTGTAATTTCTGGAGTCACCACCGATGAGGGCCCGACACACAGTCAAATTCTCAGAGAGAATGCGGAACATGTCGATATGAACTAAAACATTCGTTGGCCGCATACGTTCCTAGATGTATTGCGTTGAAGTTCCTAGTTCTCTTGCATTGAATAACATAAACGCAAGAAGATAAATTGAGCTGCAATTCCAGCTCGTTTGCTTAGAAGTGTCAACAAACACCAGGAGATGGCGGCAAAAACCTCGAAAATCAAGTTGTACGTTTCTTACAAACAGAACCTTTCTAAAGATAACTGTAAACACGTGTGACTGTTAACCACCCAAACAGTTATCAGGTGGCCTTCGAGGCGACCGAAAGCACACAAATTAGTAAATAAATGCAAGAATCTGTAATCGTAGCAGCACACAGATATGGGAGCATTATACGGGATTTAGAACTGTCATTTCGTCCTCACACATCCGGGCTCAAGCCCCGAGTGTTACGGTAATACCCCTTAATGAGAAGGATATAAACCGCACAGTGCACCGCTGTAATCTTAGCAGCACCCGAATATGGGAGCATTATACGGAATTTTGAACTATCATTTCGCCCTCACAAACGGGGGCTCTAGCCCCAGGTCTACATAGGGGGGCATCACCCGAGGACCATTTTCACCGCGAATCTGCGGGCTAACCTAGACAGGGGGGGGGCCCTAGAGGCCCAACCCCCACCAGTGCAGCCGTAATATACACAGCAACCTCCCAAGTAACCCCGTCGTGATACCGCGGGCTAGAGCTGACGGGGCGGCCCTGCTGGCCCCACCCCCACCAGTGTAAGAGTAAGCAGTACGTCAGCAGAGGCGGCCCGAACCTGGCCCAACCCTCAGCGCACCATCCATCCCCTTGAGGGGGCGCCGCAATAGGTGCCCCTACCAGTGTAAGAGTAAGCAGTGTGTCAGCAGAGGCGGCCCGAACCTGGCCCAACCCCCTGCGCACCATCCATCCCCTTGAGGGGGCGCCGCAATAGGTGCCCCTATCAATAGCCGCACTGTTGTGAGGAGGCCAAGCCGCTGGCCCTCCCTTCCACAAATCCCAACTCTGGGGAGGAGGCGGCCCGATGGAGGCCCAGCCCTCCACATCCTGTAGGGTGGGCCCCAGCGGATAACTCCGCCAACACCCCGCATGTATCACACTCCGCCTACCCTGTAGAGCGCCGGGGGAGGCCCGGCGCGGTCAAGACCGCCGCTAGCGTAGGCCGCGTCCCGTTGACGGGACCCGCACCACATCGCGCTCCAGTGGCCACGCGGAGCCACAAAACACACCAAACAGGGCGGCGGCCCGCCCCGCACAAGGAATTCAGTATACAGTCCTGCAAGCCGTGCCGCGTGCTTATCCAGCACCTCATTCATATTGTCTAAACAGTTGAAGAGATAACAACCGCCAGCTGTGCCCCTAGCGCGGCAAATCCCCCAGCGAAGCCGGGGCCAAGGAGTGAATATTAATAATAAATGATAATAATAATTTCGTGCCTCTACACACGTGCTGCTAGGGCTAATGGCCGATTCAGCCCTGTAGACGTTGCAAAGAACCATACAGCGTGATATTTCGTACACAGATGAAATGAAACTCGAATTAGCCCATAGTGATTTTCTGCCGTCGTGGCATAACCCGCACTCTGGTTACGGTACGTGGAGTAACGTAGAGAAGGTTCTGTGTTACAAACACCCACCACAATTAATCAGTTCAATAACGTAGCATTGTGTTGCTTGCACACGCGCACACTTAATCGGTACAATTACATAGCATTGTGTTGCTTGCACACGCAACACCACGCAGCCGTTGTTTTCGGGCAGACACGCGTTGTGCCCCTTCGGCGAGCCAGGAGAGATGGGTCCTATGTTACCATCACCCACCACAATTAATCAGTTCAATCACATAACGTTGTGTTGCTCAAACTCGCGGTGCTACTCACACGCGCGCCACTACGCCGACGCGCATTCTTACTCCAACACAGGGGTAACATGGCAGCGCGCTGCAACACCACGCTGCCGATGTTTTCGGGCAGAGAGCACGCGTTGAGCCCCTTCGGCGAGCCAGGAGCTGCGAGCAACCCGGCAATAACCCACGTGGGGCCCTGGAGAGCCCCACCGCCTCTGGAGCCCCCACTAAAACGTCCTGTTTGTATTCTTTGGCTTTGGCTGCCCGCGTGTCCTGCACCGGGCTGAATAGTAGCCCCGCATCGGTACAGGCTGCGGAGGAGCGCATTGCTCTTCCGTTTGTCTGCACTCTCGGCACGCCAATGGAATAAGAGGGCAATGATTTAGCGTGAAAGGAGCTGTTTGCCGCGCTTCTGTAACATGCGTAAATACTCGGCAGCTACTCCCCACCCAGCGGCAGGCGCGCCGCGATGGCACCGCCTGGCCTGGCGACTCTCCCTCCACCCGTGCCTGCCCTCTCAGCTTCAGCAAAACAAACAGGGAGGGGGGGTTTCAGGGGGAGGGAGCCCCGCTCTCGCCGCGTGGGGGCCCGACGACCACCCCCACCGGACCGGACCCTACCACGTGGAGCCCAGGGAGACCGACTCGGGCGCCCCCCGCCACCGCCTCGGGAGCCCCGCTCTCGCCGCGTGGAGCCCAGGAGAGCCCCCCCCCGTGCACTCACCAAACCGTAGCCGAAGCATGACGAGGGAGCAAGCAGAGACGATCTTCGATCTTCGCGGGGACGCCTGCCTGGCGACCCCGGGCGATCTTCGCGGGGACGCCTGCCTGGCGACCCCGGGCGACGTCTGGACGAGGAGAGGGATGCAGGAGAAAGACTGAATTTCCCGCGACGATCTGTGAGAGGGGGTCTTTGGCTCCTCCCCTTCTGACGTCGCGCGCCGTGATAGGTGTACTCCGTTGTCAGTCTCCTCCCACTCCCATTAGGCTTCTGCGGACCAATCGGGTCCTTAGTTGTTATAATGTGAGCAGGGATGAATCCTTTACCGGAGAGATAAGCACATAGTTACAAGGGACAGATAAGGCACAGCACTAAGAATACGGTGAATACAGTAAGAAACGTAGGCAGGACACCAGATTGGAATAAAAGGCCAACGTTTATTTTCGGATGAGGCTGGGGACCCCCTGTTCTTGGCGGGGTATAGCCAAAGAACCAAACCAATACAAAGGGGGCCAGCGGGCCGGCAGGCCGAGCTGGGTATCTCAAGAAACATATACACACAAAGTGTCCACAGCCGGAGCAAAAAACCTCCCGGCGACCTTCTGAGGGTCCCCGTACAACCTCCTCTTCCGTAAACGATGACGAGACCAGCATGCAGCTTGGGTGGGTGGGTGGATGATCTTCGCGGGGACGCCTGCCTGGCGACCCCGGGCGACGTCTGGACGAGGAGAGGGATGCAGGAGAAAGACTGAAT
>JAWLIA010000067.1:0-11482 GCA_034782015.1 Desmognathus tilleyi
GCAGGGGTCCTGTGCGACCCCTGGCCAGCATGGTAAGGTGGGGAGGACCGTGGGTGGGCCCCTATGTTGTCCATAGGCTCCTGGAATGTCCCTGCCCTAGGCTCAGCTAGTGAGTCTAGGGGGTCCCTTCCTGCACCCCCATCCCTTGCACGACCACACCTGGCTAGTTTTAGCTCAGGGAATGAACCGGGACTTAGTTTAGACTGTCCCTGTTCGTGTGTGAATGATTATCTGGGCGCACGGTAGATCGGCCCCTGCTCGCGGTAGATCGGGCCTTTACATAGGAGTCTAGGGGGAATCCGTGGATCAGGCCCTGCTCGCGGCAGCCCATGTTAAAGATAAGAGTTTTAGCGCTAGTTTTCTGTGCTCGCGTTTGGCGGTAACGCCGTTACTCGATGACTGTGATTGACCGGAAAAGTGCGTCCGGTACCTTACACTCATGGTGCTTCAGAACCGACGCTCGATTCCGTGTCTGGGGGCTCCCCTGAACTTAACCTCCTTTCTAGAAGTTGCCAGGAGGCTTCTTTCTAAAAACGGGTCCATGTGGCAGGAGTGAGCTAGGGGTTGCTAAACATGTCTTCCTGAGCGGGAACCACATGTTTGCAACCCCCAGTAGGGTTTGCCCTGTTGCTGGGCAGAACAGCTGTTCTGCTCAGTGACAGCCATGCTTCCAGTGGGGGAAGTTTTGGCGTGAAAAGTCCTTGTAGCTTCAACGTGGTGACACTGGCACCATGTTGAAGAACTGGTTAGGGGAGGTTTGTGAAGACCAGGACTTTATCCAGGAAGGGCTCCCCACCCAGCACCCTGTGGTGGTGGTTAATGGAGCCTACTCCCAGCTTCTTTGTCCCCGCAGTCAAAGAAGGTGTTGGGAGACCTTTTGTGTGGCCACACCCTCAAAGGCCTTTGCGGAGGTCTGGCCCACTTTTTCACCGACAAGGTGGCCACCATCCATGCTGACCTTGATTCACTGGCCCCTGATCCTGATTTATCGGCCGCCCAAGCTTTCTTGGAAGCTCAGCGCAGTACGCGCATCCATCTCCCTGTACAGCCCGTTTCAGTAGCTCAGTCTCTGGATCGTGCCAGTCCCAGCGGCACCAGCCGGGGGTCTCCTCATTGACCCCTCCACCATTTTCTTCACCTATCACCCCAGACCCATCCCCCACTCTCACCTCTTTCACACCCATCTCTCAGGAAGAGGTCAGGCATGCCATTCTCAACCTTGGCCCCTCCGCATCGTTACTTGATCCTCTGCCCACCTCGACCATGAAGTCCTTAGTCGACCTCTTACTCCCAGACATCACCAATCTAATCAACACCAGTCTGCGTGATGGTCAGGTCCCCCTCGCCTGGAAAAAAGGAGTGGTTACGCCACTCCTAAAAAAGGCGGGCTCGGACCCTTCAGTTTTTCTAAATTATCGCCCCATCACACAACTCCACTTTTTAGCACGCCTAATTGAATTTTTTGTTACACAACAACTGCAATCCTACCTGGAGTCTCACAACCTGCTCCACGACCTCCAGTCAGGTTTTAGGCCGGGTAGGGGGACTGAGGTGGCCTTGGCTGACATCCGGGAGTCGCTTCTGCGGGGGGCTGACCAAAATCACCCTCTTTTACTGGTCTTACTCGATCTCTCTGCGGCCTTTGACACGGTGGACCACTCCATCTTGAGCAATCGACTCACGGAGGTGGCAGGTATTACTGGCGTAGCCCACAAGTGGTTGGTTTCTTTCCTTTCCGATAGAACCCAACGTGTGAGACTAGGGGAGACGACATCAGAGGAGGTACCCGTACGTTTTGGTGTTCCTCAGGGCTCCTCCCTCTCTCCTGTTTTATTTAACCTATACCTGCACCCCCTTGCTACACTCCTGGAATCCATCGGCCTACCTTTCCACTGCTATGCCGATGACACCCAGTTGCTTGTTGATCTCCATGAGTGCAGAGGCCAAAGTCATCGTCTAGTCCCTGCATTACTGCTCATCCACGATTGGATGCGCATTAACAAATTAAAACTTAATGGGGATAAAACAGAGCTCCTGGGTGTCCCAAAGGCCAGAGGCAGTTCTTTGCCATCCTTCCCCTGGCCGATCTCTTGGGGTTCCCCCCCACCTGTCTCCACCAAGGTTCGAGATCTCGGAGTAATGATCAGTCACACTCTGGGTGGGGAGGCCCACGTGGCCAGCGTCTCCGGTGCCTGCCACGGCCACCTCAGCACCATAATCAAGATCTTCCCCCTTCTTACCCCGGCTCAAAGAGTGGCTTTATATCACGCCTTCATTGGCTCCAGGCTGTCCTACGGCGTAACTTTTCTCTTGGGCGCTTCGGTTAAAACCATTCACTCCCTACAAAAAGTTCAGAACAGGGCTATCAGAGCCATCTACAGTCTAAACTGGAGGGCCCACATCTCCCCCTGGCGTGCCAAATTGGGTTGGCTGTCTATCAGATCTCTTATCACCTTTAGGACCTGCCTTTGGCTTTGGAAAGCCAAACACACCCTGGGCCCCATTTATCTCAGAAATTGGATCACAACCAGGTCAGCACTCCACCCCCTCAGACCCTCTCAGGCAAACCTGCTGCGGCCAGTGCATATCCGTAAAGCCCGCAAAGGTGGCTGTTCCATCGCTCACAAAGGCGCTTCCCTCTGGAATAAACTTCCTCCGACCCTGCGCGCCTTAGCCTCCTTTGCCCAATTCAAAAGAGCTCTAAAAGCACACCTATTAAGTGCGGAAGCCCCCTCCCCCATCCCAGCCCCCTCAGTCTCCGCATCTGCCACGCTTCCACCCAGGTCCTGCTCTCTGATGCCTCCTGATGACAGCTCCAAACTCTATCCTAGGCTCCGCTCATTCAGCCTCCTCGGCACCCCCACACTGGGCCCCATCATCCCGACCTCGCCTCATTCAGCTCCTGCCTTGGTGGCCCCGCCAATCCCACCCCTGAGGGGGGTATCAGCACAGGTTCTTCCTATGCCGATCCCGGCCGGTCCCACAATCACGGTCCACCTCCCTTCCACCAGGCCGGGCCATCCCAGCCATCCCCAGGCCATGCTTCCTCGACGCACAGAAAACGGCCCCGGTCTTTGTGGGCTCTGCTCCCCACCACTCCCCCTACAAAACAACCTTGCCCTGATTAACAGAGCCGCTGCCAACAAAGGGAGACTTAGGGTCCTAGGCTACTACTGTTAATTAACGCACCCATTCAGCACTTGTCTGGCTGTGTATTGCTCATGCCCGACCCACCCCAACTTGCCCTTCCCCCACCCACCTTTGTTCAGGATTGTTCCTCTTAGAGCCCCCATTCCACCCTGCCTTTTGTCTCTCGGTGTACCATGTTTTAGCTTGTATTTATGTGTATTGCAGTTTTGTACTTTGTTATTTTATTCACGGTTATAAGCCCTATTGGCTCAATCGCATTTCTAAAAACGTTTTAATAATAATAATAATAATCTTCCAGGTGTGTATTACACTTCCTAGGACCTCACTTTTTCCAAACTGGCAGCAGACTGGCTGTCTGGGCGGGAAAAGGGTCCCTTGGACTCTACCACTTGTGAGGACAGTCGTCAGGTGTGGGTGTGGGTTTCTTTTTTTCACCATCTAGGGGCCTAGTGGACCCCTGGGCTGGGAAGTATGAGTGTGGAGCATAGGGTTTTAGATAGATAGATAGATAGATAGATAGATAGATAGATAGATAGATAGATAGATAGATAGATAGATAGATAGATAGATAAAAATTTATAGAGCGCGCTATCGCCGGAGCTTCTAGGCGCTATTCTAATAATTTAAAAGAAAAAGACGGACTAAACTTAAGCCCTCCCACCCATCCCCCCCCCCCGATTCCCTCCCCTACAGTTCTACCCTCCCGTCAGATTCAATAAAAACAAGATAACTCACAGTGCCGGTGATCAGGCTCGGCATAACCAGTGGGGGGTCAGATATCCAAGGCCCGATAATGGGCCTTGGCTTTTGCTCTGAAGAGACCCAGCGAGTTGGCCAGTCTGATATTGACTGGTAATGCGTTCCACCACTTGGCGGTCAGGTAGGACATGGAGCGGCCCATTCTCCTACAACGCCGAGTCCTTGGTACCACAAGCACACCCAAATAGTTGGATCGTGGGGAGTGGTGGTGATGTTTCCACTGAAACCTGCGCTGTAAGTATAAGGGGCCACAGGCATGTAAAGAGCGCCATGCGATGGTAAGGCATTTAATCTTGATGAGGTCGGCGATCTTGAGCCAACCCAGGCTTCTCCGGGCCTCCGACACATGATCCTTCCTCCGCAGCCCCACTACTAGACGGACGGCCCTGTTTTGGACCTTCTGCAGTCTGGCTGAGCCTTTCGCTGTCAGGCCAGTGTAAAAAGAGTTACAATAGTTAATCTTTGATATAACTAAGGCCTGACAGAGTTTCGCCCGATGTTCCGTGGCGAGTAAAGGCAATAGGGGCACGAGGCCGTTCAGCTGATGATGTGCTGAGCGGGAAACTCGTGCCGCGTTGGCCTCTGAACCTCCGGATTGATGAAACCAGACACCCAGATCTCTGGCTCCCTCCGTGGGAGATGGAGAAGTCCCAAAGGAGGGAGGCCAGGGGAGGGTGGGAGTGGGCTGAATGGAGGGGGGGGAGAAGATGATGACCTCGGTCTTGGCCTCATTTAATTTTAGCCAATTCCGGGTCATCCAGCTCCTTACCCCCTGCAGACAATCCACTACAGCTGACCCTCCGGTGGAAGATGGGTGGAGATCAACCACGATCTGGGTGTCATCGGCATACATCTGACACCCCAGACCAGAGTCCTCCAACAGGTCCGCCAACGGTCTCATATAAACGTTGAAAAAGAGTGGGGACAATGCCGACCCTTGTGGAACTCCGAATAAAACGGGTTTCTGGGTCGAGCATGTCCCCCCGATGCGGACCTGTTGGGAGCGATCAGACAAGTAGGAGCGGCACCAATCGAGGGCGGAGCCCCCGATCCCCGCCACCAACTCGAGTCGCTCCAGGAGGACTCCATGGTCTACGGTGTCAAAAGCAGCCGATAAATCCAGGAGGATCAGTGCAACGGGGTGAGAGCGATCCAAAAGCTCCAGAATCTGCTCCCGGATGTCAATCAGAGCAGACTCTGTCCCCCGTTGCGGCCGAAAGCCAGACTGCATATCGTGCAGAATCCCAGAGGATTCGCAATGCTGATACAGTTGGGGTCCAACAATGGCCTCCGCTAGCCGTGAGAGAAGTGGGAGCTGAGAAACTGGTCTCAGGTTAGAGAGTACTTCGGGGTCCGCGCCAGGTTTTTTTAAAAGCGGTGTAATGACCCCTTGCTTCCAGATCTGCGGTAGGTGGCCCAGCCGAAAACTGGTGTTAAGGAGTTCGGTGAAGGGGCCTACAAGTACTGGAGCGATATTCTTCACCACTGATGTGGGAATGGGGTCACAGATTGAAGACGAAGGCCCCAGTGCCGTAATTGCCTGAGCAACACGTTGGTGGTCCACCACCTCAAATGTGGTCAATGAGCACTGTGATGGAATCGACCTTAGAGGTGGGGTACTAGGACCGATGAGTGGGAGGTTATGGGCAATGGTGTTCCTAATATCCATAACCTTGGAATCGAAAAATTCCAAGATGTTGTTGCAAACCGTCAGATCCTCCTTAAAGGGGGGCTTGGTAACCGGCACTGTGAAATCTTTAAAAATTTTAAAAAGCTCCTTCGTGGAGTTCGGCGCGACCTCGATACAAGTAGCCAGATAGGAAGCTTTGGCCGATTGAATGGCCCGCTTGTAGAACGCATCGTGGATCTTGAACCCCTCTTTATCGGAGGGGGAAGAGGTCTTTCGCCACTTACGCTCCAACTGGCGGTTCCGCCTTTTGTGTTGGATCAGATCAGGCCCAAACCAGCGATTCCTCTGATGTTGGAGAGGACGGACGGTTTTAGGCCTAGCTGGGCAAATATCATCAGCCATCTGAGACCATCTATCTACAAAGAAGGAAGCTCTCTCATCGAGATGTTCGGGGATAATGACTGGGTCAAGTTGGTTATTCAACCAGCTTGAGGCTGCTTCTAAGGTCAGCCTGTCCCATTTCCGCTGCAAGAAGGAGGCTGGTGATTATCCATTTGTCGCCCCGGATGATTTAAAGGGCCAGGACAAAGAAATCCCCAACAGCGCATGGTCCAGTAAGGGAAGAGAAAAAGTAAAAGGGGAATGTAGGACAGGGCCATGGGACAAGAAAAGATCTAGACAGTTCCCTTTGTTGTGAGTGGGGGTAGTGTTGTGTAATGAAATACCATGGTCAGAGAGAAGATCAAGAAAGTGTTGAGCATGTGAATCAGAAGGGTCATTGACGTGAAAATTAAAATCACCTAGCAAAACAAACTGTTTAAACGAACTCAGCAGAACATTACAGAAAACACCAAATTCATCCAAAAAGAGTTTGGGATCATGGGGAGGACGATAAATGAGGATAAAAATACAAGATTCCTGTTTGGAGGGGCCTGCACTGATGATCAGATATTCGAAGGATTTCGACAGAAAATCCTCCTTAAGGGATATAGCCAAGGACCAGGGTGTAGAGGTAAGATAAGCCAACCCTCCCCCTGTTCTATCGAGCCATGGTTTTGAAAGGAAAGAATACCCGTTGGGGATTAAATCTTGTGGAAAAGCGGAATGACCTGGTCTCAGCCAGGTTTCCGTCAAGCCGAGCAGAGCAGGGCGGGATTCCTCAACCAGATCAAACACTGTATGGGTGTTTGATCTGGTTTTAGCCTGGGCACAGTGCCCTAATGGGAGGCTGCTGCAAAAATCCCCGAAAAAGTATAAGACAGAGAACTGCAGGGCAATCGAGAGCTCACCTTGCCCAGCTGTCACCCGAGGCCGAGAGGGTCGCTCATGGGAGCGAGAAGACGAAGTCAGACTGGCAGGACTCAGCCTTAGGGGTAATCTGGAGACTCAGCACTGGCAAGCCAGCCAGTGAGTGAGAAGAAATACCCAGACTGATACTCTGAAACAAGGTATCAGGTCTCAGACGAAAACACGGCTGTGTTTTCCGCGTCTGCTATTCCAGAAAGGCTTACAGAAAATCCTGCCGGTCTGTCCCAGTGAGAGAGAGGCTGATTCTATCCTGACCAGATCCGAGCGAGTGTCCGAGACTTGCTGAGCCGAACCGGGTCGCTGAGCCCCGCCTCGACTCAACATCCACACCTGTGCGCTGCGCAGGTGACCGAAGGGAACCCCGCACGGGTACCCCCAACGAATCCTAATCCCGAAGCACTTAGGTGAGTCACTATATACACGCACACACCCGCGCATGCGCAGTTGTGAGAGACAAACCAACACTTCTTTTTCTACCTCTTCAGCGAGTCCTATGCAAACACTAGTAGCCAAACTATAACGAGTGTCTTGGTCCTAGAAGTACCCTGAGCAAAGTAATCCCCATATTTAGCTGCTAATGTATATACTATTTTTGTGATTCTTTTCTGTAACATAATTTTTATACCCAAATAAACGTGCCAAAGAAGAGCACATATTTTTACAAAGAAGCCTCTGTGGTTATTGCTGGTTGTGTATGTTATTGTTCTATATTGTTTGTGCGCACTGCTGACACATGTGCCTATAATGTTACCGACAGTTTTGGAGGGGACTACCCGGAAGTGTCAGTAGTAAATGTGTACACAAGCATTAAAAATATATAGAACTCTAACAAAACAACATGGCTGCCAGGGCTTTACCTTTAGAGGAATTAAAGGACGCCACGGTTGCCGAATTATATGCGTTCTCAGGAACTAAACTTGTAGAGCAAAATGATTGGGTTAATCAACAATTGGACGAGATAGCCAAAATCCCATCCGACACTCTCCATAAACAGGGGTACGTGGTACACTCTATGGTAGATGTATTTTCGAAAACCGATAAGAAAGATAAAACAAAGGCCATATGCGGCCTTGCGGGACGGCTATGGTTCGCCCATAGTTTCCTATACGAGCAGAATATAGACCTAAAAAGGGAGTATAGTGAACTCACAGATGAACTCGCTGAAGTTGAAAAAGAACGGTCGATTGTCTCGACTGAAAGAGATGAACTTGCTGCAAGAATATTAGAAATGCAACGTGAGCGTGAGAATGTTGTGCCTGCGCCGAGTGGGGATGGCGAAGGAGGAGATGAGGGCGAAAAGGATACTCATGCGCGCCAACTGTTTAAAGAGCTAGAGCGTACAAAGCAAGAATTAAACATTTGCACTGACCAATTAGAGAATTTGAGAAAAACAAATCGCGGACATGTTAATGATCTATATGAGCTGCAGGACAAAGCCCGCGAGAACCAGAGGCGTAGCGATGAGTATCAACAAAGAATACAGGAACTGGAAGATGCACAGAAAAGGGAGACACCTAAAAATCCCCCAGACTGTGACGGTTCGTGTAAAGATAAGATCAGGCAGTTAGAAACTCGCCTGAGAAAGGCTAATGAGGACATAGAGTCACTTAAAGAGGAAGTGAACGAGGAAAGCGACCGCTATTGGGGCGCATACAATACGGTTCACGACAGGGAAATGAGTATTGAACAGCGAGAGAACCAGATCTCTCGCCTAGAAAAAGAAAGAGATATATTATTAGGACGAATCAGAGAAAGCCAAGAAGAGGTAAAAGAACTACGAACCCGCATCATAAAAGAGGGGAACCATAGAGGCGTTAACTACCGCCCCTTGACTCCAGAGGTTGTTAAAAACCGGACTGAGCCCGACCCCGCAGACCGAGCTGGAAATACTGGGTCTCACCCAGGGGGGAAAACGGGTAAAACATTTAGAAGAGAGAGCCGCGGGGAGGATCAGAGAAAACGTACCTTTGTCCGACTCGATCCATCTAGCGAGGACGAGTCGGACCCCGAAGGGACTGAAGTGCAAGGGCGGAGAAACAAGAATAAAAAGAATGAACGACGTCCTCGAGGTAGGACAGGGGAAGGAATAGCACCCCACGTTAGCGCAAAATCAATAAAAACTTTACAAGGGATGTTGCCCTCGTTCTCCAAGGGTAACAAAACGGGCTCGATATTAGAGCACCTGTCCTTGTACCAGCGGCTCATGGAAACCCTGGAGATGGACAGTGACGTAGAACTGAGAACTTATCTCTCTTGGACCTTTGCGGCCGATTCACAATCTTTTTTCCTAAGTGTAAACACCAATGATTATGACACATGGGCCGAATATCGTTGTGAGGTGATTAAGCATTTTTCCCCACACCGAAACGCTCATGAGGCGCTGCGCCACGCACTGAACTTAAAGTGCGAGTCAAATCAACACCCCCGGGATTACCTGCAATCGCTTAAAAACGCATTTGCACAGGTACAAAGGGAGGTAAACACGGAGACCAAGCAGTTTAAAGACGCTTATTTTTATGGGCTACCAAAACACATACACACCCGGCTCGCGCGTGATTATAATGATGATCGATCTATCGATTGGATTTATAAACAAGCCAAAAGCGTATATGATGTCAGCCGAACAGAAGAGAATACTGAGACAAGGGACAAACCAAAACCCAGTAAGGTTTGCGAGCTCAGTAAAGAGAAGGAGCTACCTTTCGAGGCGGGCGGTAACAAACCACGCCCCGTGCAGAAGGCGAAAGAATGGAAAAAGGGTCCCGAGCGAAAAATATCCGAGGAACCCGCGAGAGAGCCCGAAGTACCGGGCACGATCAGTCCTCGATACAAGGGGAATAACCCTATCCCCAATTTCGTTTACCGAGCCAAGGAAAACCCAAGTAACACCCGCACGGGTGGAGAAAGGGAGACGCCCCGGGAAAACGAGAGAAGTGAAAGGGTGCCGTACTATCCCCAGGGAAGGGACAGGGACGCCCCGGACGCCTATCGACAAGGGGGGTATGACCGGTCAGAATATCGGTCAAACAGGCGTGATAATCGTGACTATCGTGACTGGCAGGAAACGCGACCCTACTCTGATAATCGGGATCGATATCAGCAGTGGGACGAGCGTCCCCGCTCCCCACGACAGCCCAGTCGCCTGAATGCTCTTGAGGAGCAGCTTAAGGACTTAACCCAGCACTGCCAGAAAATACTCACTAAAGACTCGGGGCCTAGCCCACGAGTGCATGTGGTGAGTACTAGCGAACCGACCAACCGTGATGCTACTCGTACGGGGCAATGACTCGATGAGGCATCAGCAAAACCGATAGGTCAAGTCAGAAACGGACGATATTTTCGACATTCACAATGTATAGAAGCCGACGCAGTTTCACCCATAAAGGAAAATGAAACTGAAAAAGTGAACGCCCCCAAGGAAAGGGAGGTGCAAGGGGGGACTGCGCAGTTTTGTGCCGCCATAGGAAAGGAAAACGTAGACAAACCCGCGCCGTCCAAACCCCATAAAATTAAACAGAAAGTAATCGACATAATGAAAAAAGAAATGGTCAAAAATTCACACTTCGTTTGTGAATTACGTGAAGAAAATGATCGACATTTTGCGCAAGTTACTTTGAAAAACCGATGGAGTGTAGAAGCATTATTGGACTCTGGGTCCGAGGCTACACTCATCTCTAAGAAAATCTTTTGGTTTATTAACCAGGGTAGAACAGACGAGGAAATTACAAAACTGATCACGCCCGTAGGGACTTTACACAGTGTTAACGGTGAGGATGTCCCCGTGCTGGGCATGGTTGAGATCGATATCCAACTAGGAAAACACTGTATGAAACATCCCATGGTGGTGGTAGATTTAAACTCAGTCGATGTACTCTTGGGCGGTGATTTACTTAGCCGTTTGTCACCTCTCATCGATTACTTCAACGGGGTATTGTGGGCTCAGGTGAAGCACCCCATCCCCATTCGAAAAGCCGAGACCGATAAAAATAAGGACACACGAGTCCACGTGATTGAACGCCGAACTGACTCAATTGAAATATATTTTAGGAACTCACAGGACCCTGAGGTCACTGTGATCACTAAAAATTCCAACAAACAAAACAAACAGGGCCACCGGCAGTCTACAGTACTGCTGGATTCTAACCGAAAATGGGAATCCCAAATTGGAGAGGACTGTCTAAGGTTCTCTGCCGAGACTCCGGGACGATCCAAAACAAAAATGAGCGCCTTTACCCCAATAAAAGTATTGGTGCCAATGGAAAAATGTGAAAATGATTGGTCATTCCCTGTCCACATTGCAGGAGAAACCACTCCTGTGAGGGCTAAACTGGACCTAACATTAGAAAGGTCTTATGTTAGTGAAAGGATGATACAAGATTTATGTGATCGAGGTAATATGGTGATTATAACCCCATATGAAAAAAACCCCTGTAACACGATGACGGGAAAATCCATATTGGGTCGAACAATGATAGAAGTCAATATTGGAGGAAAGAAATTGAGACACAATATGCAAGTTGTTTCCGAGAGTAATGATGACGTATGCATAACCAATGATATTTTACACCGCATAGTTGCTTTTGTGGACGTGATTAATGGGGAACTATGGTCCCGATTAGGGGGGCATCCTATGGA
>JAWLIA010000068.1:0-11426 GCA_034782015.1 Desmognathus tilleyi
GAGCGCCGGCGGATTCGAATGGAGAGGAAATGTGGAGGAAACATTAAAAGTGAAGCCGGCAGCTCCAACATTACTGTGAACAACACGACGGAACAAGTGTGGTACACACGTTAACTACGGAACTGTAAAAGATACGCCGAAGAAAAGGCCAGCGGAGAAAACCGAGGTGAGGAGAGGGGAGGGAGTCAAGGGAAGGGGGAGACGTCGGAGGACGGCTCTCGACCTCTTTGCCCCGCCCCACACACCCACCGATGGCCAGTACCCTGCCAGCCGAGCGAAACATCGCTAGAGGAGTAACTGTCACAAGTTTCCAGTGAATAACCTTGTTGAGAGTACCAGGAGTATGCAGCTGATGCGGCATCTTCATTTTGGAAAGCGTACCACATAAAGCTTCGATATCGAATTAAATTTTACAGTATTCCACTGCAAAGTAAACAGTATTCGATAATACAGTAATTGATTGTATAAATGCTCAAAGCAAGTTGGTTAGTTGGAACCACAAAGAAGGGTGAAGTATAATAAAAAGAATTTTTTAATGTGTGAGCAAGTTGATGTGAAGCTAGAAAGAGGACTCATGAAATAGCAACGAGATTTGATGTGAAAAATCATGAATGCTATATACATATAAAGGAAAAAAAAGAAGGAAAAAAAAGGAAAAAGAGAATAAATAGTAATAAGAAAAAAACTAAATAAAGAACAGCTTCAGTAAAGGTTCAGACCTTCGTTTCCCTACTGAAAATGTTTAATTACAAGGAAAAAAGGCAACAATTGCTAATGGATACATTCAAGATACAACAAGAGAAAGAAAATCCACCAATAAACATGACAGAAACGAAAAAAGAAGGAAAACAGCTAACCATACGTGATCGATTTGTACAATTAGAAAAAATGTGTAAGAAAGAAGCATCTCGATGGTGGGAAGCGGAAACTTTAAAAAGATATTTGGAAGTAAAAAGAGTTCCACGTGGGTTACGTTTGATGACGTTCCCCACGGATGACGATGCGGACGAAGAGCTGCTAACTGGATGGCAAGAAAATTTCGCCGTAGCCTCAGAAAATATGGTAAAAATGCGAGTGGCATTTGTGCTTCGTTGTAGAGAAAAACATGAATGTGAAATAGAAAAAATGAAACAAGAAATTAATGAGCTCCAGGCAGGAGATGTTGCAAGAAGAAACTTTGAAGAACTGGAGAAATTTATGACCTCATTTCAGGAAAATCTCTGCAAGAAAAAACAGTCCAAATTCACTCGAGATGACATAGACTATAAACTAGGAAGGGTATACACATATGCTCGTAAATACGATCATTTATATGAGGAAGACAGAAAGGCAATGGAGCAAAAAACGAAAGAAAATGGAGACGATCAACAACTGACGACAGTACAAGTAAACGACCAAACAGAAAATATACAAAAAAATGAAGATGAAGAGGATCCCTCGTCTAGCGAGGTGGAATCCATTGATTTAACAAGAGAAATCAAAAAGAAAAATATTCCAAAGAAATTCAATTTTGCAGCTGAGATTTCGCGCATTAGAAGATCAGAGATTTTTTTAGAGCCCCGTGTAAGACAGAGAAAAGATCGAAACGAAAGAAAACAAGAAGAGGAAAGCGAGGAGGACGATCAAGAAAAGAAAGAAACAAACAAAAAACATCTAATGAAGAATGCGAAAGCGAACAAGAAGCAGTCAAAATAGAGTCCTTAATATTCAATCTTACAGGAAATCCTCTCACAGATCAAGAGAGTTCTATCCTTCAGAGAGGTTTGTCATTTGTACCATCACAAAGAATTAATGAAGAAAATCTAAAGATTGATGTATATAATTTCATCAGAAAATTGAAATTAATTATTTTTTTTGCGAATGTGGAACCAAAACCAAAACCTAGGAGAAACATCTTTTCTATGTCTCCATATACAGTAAAAGAAATAGAGGATATTATGTATCTTACAAATTTAGCAGAGGAAGAAGATGACGAAACAAGTTTTAAAGCAATATGTGAATCTCTTCAGGTCGTTACCACTCTATCTAAAGATAGCGGAATGAAACCTCCATCACATTTCACGCCATCTTTGGCCAAAGGGAATGTAATTGATACATTTTTTCAATTAATCATGCGTGACATTGATCAATTGCCCAAGAAACCCACAACGGAGGAATGGAATTGTACCAAAGATGAAATATCTGCACTCCATGCACTAGCAGCAGATGAAAGTAGAATAGTCAAAAAGGCAGACAAGGGAGGAGGAATGGTGATCTTGAAAACTGAAGATTATGTTGCAGAAGCCAAACGTCAACTGAATGATTTCAAAACATACAGAAAGCTTCAAGAGGACCCCACTAAAGACTTTCAAGTCACGTTAATAGAAATGCTGAAACAGGCATTAAAAGATGATTTAATACTGGAAGAAGAATTTGCAGTTTTAAATGTTGGAACTCCTCGCATGGCAGTTTTCTATATGAACCCCAAAATGCATAAAAATGAATCTGGAAATCCAAAAGGTCGACCTATCATCTCTAGCTGCAATTCGCTTACAGAACCATTATCTCAATATATAGATATGTTTCTTCTCCCCCTGGTTCAGACTCTTTCTTCTTATTTGAAGGACTCTAGCATGCTGATCAGGGAACTCATCAATGTCCCATGGAAATCTGGCTATATTCTAGTAACCATGGATGTGGTCAGTCTATACACATGTATCAAGCACACTGATGGGTTAAGAGCCATTGCATCTTTTTTAAAGATGCGATCAGCCAGTCTGTATTGTCATAATGAGTTTATTATGGATGCGATTGAGTTTATTTTGACGCATAATTATTTTTCATTTGGCGATGAAGTATATCTTCAGCTGTGCGGTACTGCGATGGGCACCAGGTTTGCTCCCTCTTATGCCAATCTATTCATGGGCTGGTATGAGAGGGAGCATGCCTGGGGTCAGGGAGCTGAGGCATGGATGCCGTGTATTATTTCCTGGTACCGATTTATTGATGATATTTTTTTAATTTGGGACGGAAGTGTGCAGGATTTAAATGCCTATGTTGGTTTTCTGAACAATAATTTGGTTAATGTACAGCTGGTTATGGAACATGACCTCCAAAGTATTAACTTTCTGGATATGAACGTATATGTGCAAGAAGAAACACTGCAAACTAAACTGTTTAGGAAACAGGTCACTAAGAATTCCATCTTACATGCAGAGAGCATGCACCCACAAAGCACTATACATAGCATACCCTATGGAGAAATGGTAAGACTGAGGCGAAACTGTAGCGAAGACAGGGTTTTCGATGAAGAAATAGGAAAATTAACTGACAGATTCAAAGCAAGAGGATACAGGAAAGACCTGTTAAAAAAGGCAGAACAGAAAGTAAGAAATAATTCTAGAGAAGTACTGTTGAGAGAGAAGACACCTTGTCCCACTAAAGAGCAACCGTTAAGATTCATCACCACCTATTCCATGGATTCCGCTCGAGTACATGCCATTTTTAACAAACACTGGCATGTGCTCAAATTAGATACTGATCTTAAAGATCTGATTCCTGAAAAACCTAAAGTAACATTTCGCAAGAATAGGAGCATCAAAGATATAGTGTGTAGTAGTGAATATACCCCTAGAGGAGTACAAATAGAGAATGCAAGGGGTCCGCAAAGAAATAAGGGCTATACCAAATGCACCCAAAGATGTGTCACTTGTAGTTTAGCTATAGAAAACAAGTCGACTTTTGCATACAATGGGTCGCCTGATTATATTATCAGGTACGATCTGACCTGTACTTCTGAATTCGTGGTCTACATAGTAGAATGTGAATGCGGCCTTATATATATAGGAAGCACCACTAAGGAATTCAAGGAACGCATGAGGCAACATATAAGGGCTATCAAAAAGAATGATGCCACTTATCCGTTGGCTGTCCATTACAACGCTGAACATGACATACAGAACATAAAAATTAGCCTGTTCCCCATAGACCATGTACCTAATGCAGTAAGATACAACACAAGGGAAAAAGAGCTACGCAAACGGGAAAGCAAGTGGATTTTGCGTTTAAGATCAGTAGAGAAAGGATTGAATAGAGACCATGAAATGCATGTATTTAGGTGATTGTGAGTATCAATTTATGAGGTTCTCTCCTCTCTGCTAACATGAATCAGTATACAGCAGTATGTTCAAGCTAAGCTTCTCTATACATACTGTATTATATATAAACTGTATGGTAGATTATGTTGTCATGAAGAATACTAGAACTCACTGCAGGTCATCCTGATGAGATAAGAGATAAAATAGCCTTGGCACTATTGGTGAAATGTATTGAGGTCAATCTGTTATATATCCAGGCTACTGGGAAATATAATCTTCTAGCTTGCTTTCAGAGTGACCATGAAGGGTAATGAACCACTACCAATATTGGGTTGGCAGTGGCAGGCAAGAAGTATGATGAAATTGAAAGCAATGTATGTTTTAGAAATATAAATGCAATTCAGCAATCTGGTTCTTTTCACACTGCGAGGCGGTACATTTTTTCCGAAATAGACTGTGTAAATGCTAGGTCTTGTCTAACTGATATGTAGGAGTAGACATTAGTGTGTCTATATCCTGGTTTTTCATTGCAATATGCACGAACCACTTGGTTACAATTGTGTTACTAAAGAGAAAAAAATTAAAGAAACCACTACTGGTTATCCTAAATGGATTGAACATAAAATTATGATAATACTGATGATACAAATGTAGATATTTAGAAATAGTGATTTTCATTCTGTATTTGGATCGAGTAAGGAAGCTAAAGACCATAATGTAATGTCTTTGTTTAATAGGCTAATTGTCTGGTGCAATCGACATGAAACGCTGGAAAAATGTAAATATAACTTAATGGGCAAATACGATTGTCCATTCAAGATGGCGAACGGCAAACTTCTTATGCTGTATGTACAAATGCAGTCCTCTTTCTAGTACAATGAATTCTAGGGCGGAAAACAATGAATGTTTTTTAAATGGTGTGTTTAATGAATTGGAGTCAGCCAGATGAAGCGGGAGGACCCGCGAAACGCGCGTCGCTGAAGCGAATGTTTTTAAATGAAAGAATAAAGTAACCTCATTATTTTTGCACTACTAACCTGAGTGCGGGTCTTTTTTTGTATAGAGCGGGGAAGCACGCTCTGGAGGTTTGATATATATATATATATATATATATATGTAGAACCAAAGTGAACAATCAAATAGTAATGTTATTCACCAAGAGCTCCGGGAACACTGACACTCCACAATAAAGCGCCCAAACTCTCAAGCATTTAAGAACCAGAAATAAACGCATGTGAGACCAAATGGAGTGCAAAACTTGTCAGGCAAGCCTGGACAAGACATTTTATTGAGACGTTTGACAAATGCAATAAATTAAAGAAAAACACAAAATGAAAACATTTTGGTTTGAACAGTCAAATACATTAAATTCACAGAAAATCGTGTCCTGTACAGAGAATCACATGTAAAGTGAAAAAGCAGAAGACACCAAAATCATAATACCTGAAAACAAAGAACAAGCATGGTACACGAGGGAAGGGCGCAGCCCGTTTTCGTCCCCCAAGCTACACCAGAACGGGGACTCGTCAGTGGCAGCATGCCTGTGTTTGTGTAACCTTTTTATTGCATCAAAAAGATGGGCGTGTTTACAATCGTCATAGTCTTCAGCATCTGTTACTAATTTCAGAGTAATTTAGTTTTAATTACTTGATGACCGGGACAGACCGGCGTTAATTTGCCAGTGATCCCCCGAGCTATTTACATGTACTGCGGAAACGCAGTGTGCGCTCAGTATTTACTGTGTTCCATTGGGCTCAAGAGAATGTGTGCGTTTTCAAATGACTTTTTAGTAAACCGTAAACCACTCATTTTTGTAGAGAGCAGACGGTCATTCAAGGTAAGATCTTAAGGTTTGAATTAACCTTCGCACACTTATGCTAGGCAGGCAACATCCGGCTCAAAAATAGCCTGATTGAAAACGGCTAATTGCTTAAAACAATAATGAGAGCCCAGACGCTTTAAATGAATGCTAAATATGCTCTGACGAAAGGCTAAAGCTCAGAGCGTCTTCAATCCTGCTAAAATAGCCAGTTTCTTTGCAACGAAAATCTATCTCCTTCAGTTCACAAAACATACGGCAATACTTTTTATAATAATGTGAAAGAAAAGGGCACATGCTGTATGCAACTTCCCCATTTATATAACGTATAGGCGATTCTGCTAAAATAGCCAATTCCTTTGCAAAGAAAACACCTGTGCGTTACAGTTTACAAAAGATAAAACAGTACTTTTAATCAAAGTGTTAATGAAGAAAACGCTATGTGCAGCCACCTCCCTTATATAAAGTACAAGTGATCATTGAGTAATAGCAATCAAATGTTATATACAAGTACCCCACCTGTATGAAATACAAGCGATCATTGCGTCACAGTATTTAAATGAGAAGACTTGTGCTGAGCATGTACATTATAATGAATGAACCTTAAAATAAAAAGAGGGGAGGGGGGGTAGGTGGTTACACAGTGAGAGCCAGGAAACACCAAATGATAAAAATCATTAAAGCAAGGGCAAATCACAGTCGATGTACAGTCAGGCTAAAATAGCCGACTTTTTGCAAGCAAAAACATCTGTTCCTTGTCATTTACAAATGTTGAGCGATACCCAACCAACAGAGCAATGGTTACACATTTAACACATTAACAGGCAAGGATATACAAAAAACAAAAATAAAGCAAGATGATTAAAAACATACGTTACAGAAAATTCTGTAAATCAGACGAGATACAGAAAAAAATATGTATATATGGACAATCAAATAACACCGAAATTAAATAACAAAAATATAAATGCAAGAAAGCTATCAAGTCAAACATATCCGTGAATAAAGGGATAAGAAAGACACAGGAAAATATATAAATCCCAATAGCATTTGCAGCGATATAATAGGAAATATCTATATCTGTTTTCCTTCAACACACTACCGATCAGATATCAGTAGGTGTGACAGAGAACCAAAAGCACATCATCACCATGTTTTGAAAAGAATTTTTTCTTTTTTTACTTTCTTAAGTTCCTTCATAGTGTAGAAAACCTAGTCTCTTTTGCAATAAATAAGAAAACCAGATCATGCGTATACATTAATATCTACATCACCTATGCGTGTGAGCAGATAATGGGGTGGCAGATAAATTTTAATGATAACTCAAAAGGTCATTACAGGGGATAAGGAGCCAGAGATAATAAGCAAGGAGACCCATTACTGAATGGAGGAATAAGAATGGAATAAGCCGTGGGAGTACTAGGTGAGCGAGGATAATAGCCCCAATTGATTGTGTTCTTAAATGTTTATGTTCCTCAGTATTTAAATCTTAATTGTCGAAAACAATATATCATCAGCCCAGAAAAACCGAAAGTCCCGTTTTGGTATTAATCCCCATATGGCCTGTAGTGTTGAGGTCTAAGATATAACGTGCCTCAGTCTGTCTAAGTGTTTTTAGGCGATCTCCTCCTCTTATCGAATATTCTATCTGATCAATACCAAAGTATCGCATTTTGGTGTCATCTTTGTTATGAAATTTGGCGAAATGAAGCGCCATGGGATAGGATGGATCAACATTCTTAATTGCCCTCCTATGTTCCAAAATGCGTTTATGTACAGGTCTGAAGGTGGAACCCACATATCTTTTATTGCAAGGACATGTCAATATATATACTACATATTCACTGTTACAGTCCATGCGTTTCTTAATGGGTATGTCACGGGAATGATCGAAATTCAGATAGTTTTTTACTCTGTATGTTGTTTTGAGACAGGCCACACAAGAGCCACAACTGTAAAAGCCTCCTAGATTAAAGAAGGTTCGAGGTGGGTTTTTAGGTTTACAATAACTTTGTACCACCATATCTTTAATTGTTGGGGCTCTTGAGTATGTAATTTTTGGATTAGATGGTAATAGATCAATAAGAATATTATCCGCTCTCAAGATAGACCAATGTTTTTGAAAAATCTTTCTCACCTCCCCTGCTTTAGTACAGTATTTCATGATCATCCTGGGTTGAGTGCTCATGTTTCCTATCCGCTCTGGCGGATCAGATGTGTGTTCCGGGTTTTTGTTTTTAGAGAACAGGTCACTACGATTTTTAAGGCTGATCTTTTGTATAGCTTTGTCTAAAACATGTTTAGGATAACCTCTAACGAGAAAGTCATTATATTTCTGCGTTACAGATTTAAGGAAATCCTGTGTATGACTGCTATTCCTTTTTAAACGCAGGAATTCTCCATATGGGATGCTCCATTTACAATGAATCGCATGGCAACTAGCTCCATGAAGTACAGAATTCGTTGCTGTTGTTTTTACATGATTGCGGGTCTGGAAGCAATCATCCCGGATATATATTTCCAAATCTAGATAGTAAACAGATATTGTTGAGATTTCAGCCGTTAAAACAATATTCAATGAGTTATCATTGAGAATTGCCAAAAAATCCTTTAGTTTCACCTGATCCCCGGTCCAAATTAGCAATATATCGTCGATATATCTAATGAACATTTTCAGATGTTTAGTGTATTCTTTCATGGTCTCAGTGAAAATATGGTGATGTTCCCAATATCCCATAAAAAGATTTGCATATGAGGGCGCAAATGCCGCCCCCATGGCTGTTCCCTGTGTCTGCCTATAGCCCTTTTTCTCAAATAGAAAAATGTTGTTGTTAAGACAGAACCTGGTAAATTCTATAATCATCCCACTGAAATCATGATAGCTAGCTGACTGTTGGTATAGGAAAAATTCCAAAGCAGTTAAACCCTGGTCATGATCAATAATTGAATAAAGTGATGTCACATCTAATGTACATAAGATATCATCAGGGGACCACTTTGTGATGTTGAGTTTTTCAATAACATGTCCCGTATCTCTCACATACGTAGGCAAATTAACAACAAAAGACCTGATATGTGTATCAATGAAGATCGATAGAGGTTCAGTAAGCCAACCTTTTGAGGATACAATCGGACGACCCGGAGGTTGTTGATGGTTCTTATGTATCTTTGGCAAGAAATAAATTGACGGAATAATGGGCTTTTCTGTATATAGAAAATCATTCTCATCCTTACTCAACATACCACAAGTACGATATTTTAACAGAAGAGTTTTCAAATTGGTTACCATTTGTGTGACATTTCTTATGTTGAAGCTTTCGTAAGACCTAACATCATTAATTTGTCTAAATGCCTCCTTACAATATTGTTCACGACTTTGTACCACTATGTTTCCCCCTTTGTCACTAGGTTTGACAACCAAATTGTCATCACTGGCAAGCGTTTGCAATGCATAGTTTTCTGCCGAAGATAAATTGAACTTATTGTTCTTACTGCATCGACTCCTCAGGAGGTTAAGATCCTTAATGACTGCCTCACAAAAGTAGTCTACAGCATCTTTCATAGTGTTTAAAGGGGTAAACATAGATGGTTTTTTCAAGCCACTTGATTTTGCTAGTTGTTTAATAATCACTCCCTGGCTAGGAGCGTCTGCTTGTTCATTCAAAAGAGAAATCAAAGCATCAGTATGTACTTTCTCATGAATAGTTAGGTCTGATGGTATTTCTACTTCACATATTGTAGGTGCAGACATCTCTTGTTGTTGTGAAAAAAATCGTAATAGCTTGATTTTTCTGGCATATTTAAACAATTGAATTCTCACATCTGTGTAATCAAAAATCATAGTCGGACAAAAAGTTAGGCCTTTAACCAACGCATTATTCAGGTCTGATGTAAATGTTGTTGTTGATAGATTGACAATGGAGGGACCCTGTGTGCATAATTCCTCCTGTATTCTTATTTCGTTGGGTTCTTGCTCATCGATCGTGTCTGAACCTGAGGTGTCAATTGTTGCGGTTTTGTGCCTCGATTTGCCCGATTTCCTCTTCCCCCTCCTCGTCTTCCTCGGTTTCCTCCTTGCTGGCCTCTGACTCCTATATCCCTTGTGAGTCTTCGCTTTAGATCCATTTGTAGGATACGCAGCTCGTCGGAAAAAGCCAGTTGTGGTGCTTCTCCATCGCTGTCACTCGTTTCCACGTCAGATGAAACCGGTGTTGTGGGTACTGTGTCTTTTTCCGCTGTTTTAAGATTTTTTCTTATGGACTCATACTTCTTCGCAAAAGTGAAAACTCGATTCTGTTCGTAATCTTTTTTATCCCTGATGTGTTTGCGCTGTTTCTTCTCACTAATCGATTGTTCAAGTTTATCTAAATTCGTTTCCATTTGCTCTATTCTTTTATCGACTGTGTTTTTGTCAAAATTCGAGTAAAGTTTCTCTTTAAACAGGCTGATGTTATCTTTAAATCTTAACTTGTCTTTACTCGCAAATGAAATTAGAAAATCGATTTCCATTAGGGATAACTGATGTTGTAGCTCAGTCCATTTCAATAGCATATTCGGATCAGGGTCTTCGTATACTGGTATAGTTAGTCTGCGAAGACCACGTGGAATACGTTCCACCTCTTTAGAGTTGGTTAGTGCAGCCACTTCCCACCATCGAGTTATTTCTAACTTTTGTAATCTCTCCAGCTCTTTCATTGCAGTATCCAGATCATTTTCAACGGTCTTGCCAACCCCATTAGTCTCATTCACCACACCAGATGTACTTGGTTCTGCTGCAAAGCTAAATAATAGGCGCTCTTGCCTGCGCCCCTCCCTCGCCGCCATGCTTTGTTCAATTAATGTAAAACTCTCAAAAAATATATATATATATATTTAACAATTCAAAATGGTGTTTCAAAAGATTAGGGATATGCTCAATGCAGAGAGAAAAAAGTATATAAAAAATGAAATTAACCACAGTACATGTAACTCTACTGCACAGGACTATAACGATTTATAATCGCAAAAGGCAACATATATATGTGTATATATGAATTTGTCAAACGTCCAGTAATTTTTACTCCACAAATAATGGCAATTATGATGCAGCCTGCAAATTAACCGTTACACGTTGGTTAATCCACAATAATGGGCTCACAGCGAAACACTGGTTCTATATTACAAAAATCAAGCACGAAAAAGAAGAAATGCTGGATACGTGCATATGTTGCTCGAGAGTCTAAAACATAGAACTCAACCCTTCCATTACCTGGCGGCCAGGTTGCTCCGGGAGACCGACAAGGAGGTGCGCGGACCGAGCGGGAGAAAGGGAGGCAGTGGGCACCCTCCAGTGCCGACCGCCACCCACTCGACCAGCCCCGAAGTCACACCCCCAAGTCACGAATCACGGACACCATGCTCCGTCGTTTTCCTGTAAGGACACAACAAGGGTGAGGGTCCGGACTACCATAACCAGCATGCACTGGAGAAACTTTGAATGCCCATTCAAAAGTCTGGACCCTCGCTATGTCGGAAATGTTCAAAGTCCTTAA
>JAWLIA010000069.1:0-11425 GCA_034782015.1 Desmognathus tilleyi
CCGTAGGCCGCACTAAGCCACGCCCCCACACGCTGCAACACGCGATCTGCTTGGCGTGCCGCCGGGAGAAGGCCCAGGAACAGCGGCGGCCCACATGAGCAGGCCGCCACCCCACGAACGGCCAAAGGGATCGCACAGGAAACCAGTGAGCCCAGGGCACTGAATGTAAAGGGCATTGAAGCTCCCCCCCTTACTACTGCGCCCTCCCAAAGACTCCCAGAGACAGATACGGAAGGTGACAGGTGCCCAGCATGCCTCACACAACCAAGGGAGCAGAGCACTAAGAGGTGCACCACCCGCGAAAGGGCACCGGTGGCGACAAAAGACAGGCACAATCAGAGGAGCCGCCAGACATCACCAGACACCCGTGCGGGCCCACAGCATGACCGATCCAGCCAGTCTGATGGCAGCCAAGAGGACGAGGAACATACAGGTGACACAGCGCGCTTACACAGGTCGCAAACAACAGCCAGCGGTGGACCACGGTGGCCAGCAAGCCACATGTCTCAGCTACCACCACCGCCGTTCCTGGCCCAGCCAGGGCCCCCACCAATATGTTGGGAACTATGGGCGAAAATGTTCCACAAATACAAAAGGGCTACAGGGGGCAGGGACCACTCGCCGGGGCGCAAGAAAAGCATTCTCCAGACATGCGCCGAAGGCCAGCGGATATTTGAGCACTTGAGCGGACCGACGGACGTCCCAGTGGACCGCAACAACGAGTTTGACATAGCATTACTAACATTGTCCAAATATTATGGCAAAAAGCGCAACCAAGACGTGGAGCGCCACCGATTCCTGATGCGCCACCAACACGAACACGAGACGGTTGATGCCTACATCCTGGCCCTGCGCACGCTGGCTGCAACATGAGAATACGACCCCAAACTGATACCATGCTACGGGACCAGTTTGTGTGCCAAACGTCCGATCCGAAGATCCAAGCCAAGTGTTTAGACGCAGATGACCTCACCCTCGACAAGGCTATCCAGCTGGCCCAAACGGTGGAGGACCAACGTCACAACATGGCCATGTTCAAGCCCACGACAAGACAGGCCGACACAAAGGAAGTACAGGCCACACAGTTGGCACCCTCCAAACCACAGACAGAACAGCGCTGGAAAGGGTCCGGCAGGCCAGGCGCACAGGGAAGGAAGGGGTGTTACAGATGCGGCGCACTAGACCACAGAGCGTCCAACCCAGCATCTCCAGCCATTGCAGCAACGTGCAGTTTCTGCAGCAAAGTGGGACAATATGCAAAAGTGTGCAGAACGCGGTTGAACTCGCAACCACAGAGTGAAGAACGCAAGGTGGCCATGGTCCAACAAAATCCCATGGAGGACGAATACAGCCAGGACCCTAATGCCCGCCCGCGTTTCGTGCTACAGGTGGGCGACCCCACAAAATGCCCTGCAGAAACCATCACCATCAATGGGACACCAGCCAGGATGCTAATAGACTCTGGCTCACCGTTCACCATACTGGGAAGGGCTAAAGTACAGAAATACAAGCTAGTGGAGCTGGAGAAGCCGGATTTTCAAATGGACACAAACGGAAATGTACCCATACGAATCATTGGATCTGCCACCGCAACCATAACGTACAAAGATAGGACGGTACAAGCCAGACTCCACATCTCAGAGAAGAGGAGCGACCTCCTCAGGTGGGAGCACCAGGGTGGCTGAGGCGGTGTCCAACACGGACACTCAGAAAACTGAGGACATCTTCACGCAGTTTCCAAAGTTTCCACTTCACGCACAAGCTACGGCTAACAGCAAAAGCAATTCTGGTTGTCCACAAAGTCAGGGACGTACCACATCGGCTACGAGAGCCACTGAAGGCAGAACTGAAGAGACTATGTGACTTAGACATCATAGAGCCAATCACACAGTCAGAATGGCTATTCCCGACGGTCATTGTCAGCAAGCCTGATGCCTCCATTCGACTATGTGTCGACCTGGGCGACTTTAACACACAAATATGGCAGGAACGCTATCCAGCTGTTAGGAATCCATTACGTGCTCCCTTAAATGTGCGCCCCCAGATCCCAAGGACTCACCGGAGACCCCCTAAGGTATTAGTCCGGCGGCTCCGCCACCCCTGGTCCCTCCTACAACAGTACAGCGTGCGTCCTAGGCTGTGGTAGGGAACGCACGCCGGTAGCCGGTTTCGGCACGGCGTAACTATAAACTACAAATATGGCCGCCACGGAATTAGTCCCTCTTCACTGTTCCCCGTGTTGTGGATCTATTCCTTATCCATTGGCCTGTCCCAAGATGGCCGCCTGCATTGTCATGACTATGGTCCTTCTTTGATGTTGCTTATGTATTCGAGTGCCGGACTTCCTTATAAGGAAGACGCCGGCATATGAGGAGCGCTTGCGAACAACAAGCGGACTCCGTGTGAAACTCGTGTGATTCCTGTGCTCCAGCGTTCCTGTCTCCTGGCGATAAGTGACCCGGCCTGTCCTTTGACCATTCTCTGCCTCTCCCTTTGTTTATGCTGTTTATGCTCGTGCTTTGACCCATTGCCTGTTTCTTGGATTGCTCTTGTCTGTGCCCTATTGTTCCTCTGCTGCCAGCCAGTATCTTGACCCATTGCCTGTTTTCTGGATTGCCTTGTCTGCCCCTTGGTTGGTTTTGATATCCTGGTTTTTTGACTCTGCCTGTTTGGACCTCCTCTTGTTTAAGTGGTCTTGTTCCCCTTAGTCCATAGGGAAAGCTAGACCCTGAGTTCAGCACACTAGAAACACGCGTGTGTTAGAACGCGTCTCCTTGCTTCTGATAGTGTGCTACCTGCCAACTTGGACTCAACATTATCCTGCACCCGGTATAGCGCTACTAGGGGGTTACATATTGGTGAGCGTGTGTTCCCAACTACAGTCTACTTTCTTCAGTACAAACAGAGTTCCCCTCCTAATTGGCTCCTTCATACCTTTTCTGTCTTGCAGGTGCAGCGCCACAAGGAAAAACACCACAGGGCCTTGTGGGCCCCCTTTTTCGACCAGCTGCCTGTGTATGTATAGTACATACACAGCAGAGGGAAGAACAAGGGAAGCCTCTGCTCGTTGCCGCGAAGAGAAGCGCTTGAAGGTCCAACACCAGCCCCCAAAATCAATTAGATGCTACACAGCATCGGGCGCCCTATGAAGATGTCGGTCCTGGACCTAAGCAGCGCCTATCATCAGGTGCCTTTGGCCGAAGAATCCAGGCCATTGACATCATTGAGATCCTTCCTCGGCCTCGCCGATTATACAAGTTTGTGAAGCACTTCGCCACAAAGGCGGAACCACTTAGAGACCTGTTAAAAATGCACGCCAAGTACGAGTGGAAAGAAGAACAAAAGAACAGCTTCAAGCAAATCAAGAGAGACATAGTGACAGCCACTGCTTTACGGACATTTGATCCAACCGGCCCCACTATCCTAAGGACAGATGCCAGCCAAGTGGGCCTCGGTGCGATACTGTCACAAGTGCAGCAGGACAAGGAGTGCATTTTGGGTTACGCATCCAGCGCCCTTGCACCCACAGAGCAACGCTATTCGACGATCGAAAGAGAAGCCCTGGGATGTTGGTGGGCCGTCCACCATTTCCGCCACTACATATGGGGATCACACTTCACCCTTCGCAAAGACCACCGTCCCCTCGTACACATCTATACCACAAAGGGCTCAGTCAATGCCACACCAAGGATAGCGAACTGGTACAGCAGGATGATGCAGTTCGACTATCACATGCAGTATATCCCAGGGAACAGAAATCACCCGGCAGATGCAATGTCGAGAATGACAAGCGATACGGCGATAATCCAGCCACAGCAAGGCCATCAGGAGGAATGGGATGAGTCATTTTCATCATAAACGCCATAGAAGGTGCGGCACAGAGTGCAATATCACAAAAGGAGTTGTTGGCAGCAATGGAAAGGGACAAGGAGATGCAAAGGGCAACCACGGCCATAGCCCCCACATGGCCGAAGAGCCCGATCAAACTACAAGGCGAAGACAAAGCCTATTGGAACGTGAAGGACCAATTAACAACGTTGGACAATGTAATGATCAGAGGCAACGAACTGGTGGTGCCAAAACAAATCCGGCCACAGATCATGAACACAGCGCACCAAGCGCATAAAAGTGTCGAGGCACTGAAATGGATGCTGAGGGATGTCTACTGGTGGCCCGCAATGGACAAAGACATCGAACAAAAAGTACACGACTGCATGGAGTGCTCAGAGGCCGACAAAACGAAAAACACCATTGCACCCGATACAGACACCAGAAAAACCATGGCACACAGTGGGAATCAACATAGCCAGCCCAATTCAGGCAGATGAAGGTAACCCGGTGTACTTAATAGTGCTTATGGACTATACCTCACGGTGGCCCGAAGTGCAGGTCACAGAGACAGTAGACAGCAAAACAGTCCTACAAAATACAGGCCCATCAAAGGATTCCTATCCACAATTTTCGCAAGAGAAGGTCTTCCAAAACGGATCATATTGGATAACCGTGTCCAATTTGTCTCAGGCGAAATGAAAGACTTTTTAAGGAAACATGCCATCGCAGCGGCGAACACAGCCGTGTACCACCCACAGGCCAACGGCCTCACGGAGAGGTTTAACAAAACTTAAAAGAGAACATCCATCTAAATGTAAAAGCCAAGAAGGACTGGAAAACAGGCCTGCAGGAACTGCATGGCGTGTGTCCTGCAGCCACAGGACACATGCCATTCCACCTAATGAGGGGAAGGAAGGCGGCCACGGTATGGGCACCAGGGTGGCTACGGAAGGAGTCAGCGGAACAGGTGGATTGGCAAGTGGTAAGAGAGCACAAACGCACCACACAGGAGCAGACCAAAAACAGGTATGACCAAAAGCACAACACAAAGGCTCATACCTTCATGCAGGGTGAATGGGTAGTCATCAGGCTACGAGGCATAACACGCAAAGAACACAGCAAGTACTCTGACCGATGCAAATTGATAAGCTCACAGATAATTCAGTCACCATGATGGATGGCAGAAGGTGGAGCAAGAGCAAAAGGCAGAGTCAATGGAAAGTGAAGATCAGGATTGGTTAGGAGATGAGGCATCAGATGAAACACCAGAAGCAGGGCCACAGAAGGGTGCAGAGCAAGCTAGGGATTGGAAGGACAGCGAAGGAGCAGGAGATGAAGAGCCAGAGTCAGAGGAACAGGCCCCAGCTGATAGCGAGTACAGAGCAGAGACTAAGAGGTCGAGACATCCCCTGAGATGGTGGAGGGACTATGAAGTGGAACAAAAGTAACGGGAGGGTATATGTTACATTCATGCCAATAAAGTTAATTGATGTACTTCCGCTTGCACCGGAAGGAGTTATGGGGCACATCCCCAAACCGTGATTCGTGGCTGGAGCTCAAGGATAACAGTTGCTAAATAAAGAGCTCGTACGTACAAGAAGCTGTGTGTCACATCTTTTCAGTGGCGATGAGGATGGGATAGCATTACTAACATTGTCCAAATATTATGGTAAAAAGCGCAACCAAGTCGTGGAGCGCCACCGATTCATGATGCGCCACCAACACAAACACGAGACAGCTTTCAGGCCCCGACGGTGCTTCGACGGGGAATTAAACAATGAAATTGAGGTTCTCCCTGAGAATGAAGAGAGCTTGTTGCCTATCTCAATGGCAACCAAGATTTAACAAACACCTTGGGCCTGTGTTTGAGAAAAGTACCTTCCAGGCCCAGATAGCCGGTTTCATAGTCACCATGGCCTCCACGTTTAGCCAACCAAGTTTCCTTCGAAAAGTAGAAACATGTTCAAATTCTTTCAGGCTGAACACAATTCGCATAGTCCTGTACATTTCCCAAGCAATTTTAGCTGATATGGGGGAAGTTACCATTCTGTGCCTGTCCTGGTTATTTAGCCATTGTAGAAACTTTTGTGCCTGTTCGGCATCTCTCTTCTAGATGACTAAAATGTCATCTATGTGCCACTTGAACAAATGGATCCTACCATGAAATGAATTATTGTCTGGATTTAAAAGGAACCGTTCCTCAAAAGCACTGACAACAGAGTATATGTGGGAAAAACGGAGAGGCCGGTTGAGTTCATTGTCGAACATGGAAGCAGAGTCCAGTGTGGAAACTTGACAGCGGCACTCTCGGCGCACTGTGTTGTGCAGGGAAACACAGAGGATCGGGTCCAGTGTACTGTTGTGGAGCAGGTGCAGTGCAGGGCAGCGGCAGAGCTGCCCATTTCAAACACTTGTATCTGAGGGAGAGAAGATGGATTTATGGTTTGGAGGCAATATGGAGGGGCTGGACAGCGGACCATGACTTGGGGATTGGTTGTGGTGTGGCCCTGCAGAATACACTGGACGTTGCTCAAGCTGGCATTTGTACCGCACTGCAAGCAGGGTCTTGATTCCCGTTTTTGGTCACTTTACACAGTTATGATTTAATTCACGGAAAGTAGGAAGTAGCTATGCTCGCAGGATGTTTTCCTTGATCTTGTATGCCTTTCAGAGCGACAAGTGTCGACATTAAGTAACTTAACCTAACTGATTTAAATCGCTATCAGACCACCATGTGCTCGCAGTATTTATTTATTTCACCAGCCCATGGCATCAGAGCACCGAGTGCTTTCAGTACTTATTTATTTATTTCACCAGCCCACGTCATCAGCATGATGGCCGTGCATTATTTTTTTTTTCTGCGCCCATGCCGTCAGAGCATTGTGTGCTCGCATTGTTTCTTTATTTATTTCATCAGCACAAACCATCAGAGCACCGTGTGCTCGCATTATTTATTTTTCCACGCCCACTGCATCAGTCGCATTATTTATTTATTTCATCAGCCCACATGATCAGAGAAGTGTGCTCGTATTATTTAGTGCTCTTTATTTATTTATTTATTCATGCAATCAGCCCACATCATCAGGGCACTGAGTGCTCACATTATTGATCTACTCTAACTCATATCCGGAGCAATGGTTACGTGACCGGTAGAGGTGCTGGGTTTCCAGGGTTGGTAGGGACCTTGGAGGGGACACTATGAGCTGACTGATGGATAGCAGGGGGGACGGTAGACAAGAGGCCAGGGGATGGGCAAAGGTCTTATAATGACATAACCCGAGGGTGTCCTGCCTGGGGCGGCCGGACCAACCAAGGACAGACAATAAAGGACAAGCACAGCTCTTAATGAGGCTGTTAAAAGGTTGGAAGAGCGGAAGGAGGAAGCAAGTGAGTCAATTCCTCTCTTATTCAAGACGCCAAAGAAAGTGGCACCACGCATCTGTCATCCTGGAATACAGAAGACAGATGGTGACATCTGGGGCGCAAGTGGCTCCTAATTCCTAATGTGACCCACACTGTCCATTGACTGCATAAGCTGTTCTTTAAGTACTTAGCTGATGTTCACTATTGGTGTCCAAATTTTCTCTCCACATAGGCTGTGCCCAATGACGCTGCTTTTTAACCCCAATGGCTCACTTTTCTGTTGCAATCGATGCTACACTTCCTTGGCAACATTGGCAATCTATCAGTATCTCTAATGTTCACATCCTATTTCCTATTGTTAAAGCTTCTACCAGGCGCAATTCCCCCTTGGCCTACCATTTCTGCACGCCAGGTATACTAAAGGTAAAGGTAAAGGTAAAGGTGCTTGTTTATATAGCGCTAAAACCCTCAGGTATCTAAGCGCTTATAGTAACGGTAACACATTACCCCACAGCATGTTCCTAGCGTGGTACTCAATTTATCGACCTCGGAAGGATGAAGGGTTGAGTCGGCCCTGCCGGGATTCGAACCCACGAGTGTGGGCTTGCACAGATGACTGAGTGAGTGCTCTACTCGTAGTGCTATCTGACCGGCCTATTGATACAACTCTCATTCAGGAGCCAGAGCCTCATGGCCCACTGCCTCTTAGTCATGCATCGTGTACCTTGATGCCCTAACTTCACATGTCTTCAATTGGCGGTATCATTCTGTCTCCCTGCATGTATGTCTAGGTTTAATAGAAATCGATAATAACGTGGGAGATAAGTGAGAACATAATTAAGTACCTAACTCTATTGTGGTAGTCCTGCCACTAGTGCTTGCTCTCTATCAGGTTCCGATGTACCAACAATTTATTACAAACAACAGTCACCGATTGGTCCCCAGTGTCCTAGTCCCACAAGACTCCAACTGCTATTACACGGATCAGGTTCCCACTAGCCCAAGATATACTGAGTTCAAGTGAGTTATACTACTGAATTATTATTATTATTATTATTATTATTATTATACATTCCAATTGTCTGCACTGATTGGGTCTCCATGCACTTAATGCATTTGCACTCAAACCTGTGTAGGAAATATGTAGGAATGAATGAGAGAACCTAGCCAGGTTAGGTTTTATTTTACATGTTCAGTCATTGTTACATTGGTGAATATCTGACAATACTGTATCACAGGAAATACTAACCTGGAACAGAATACATCACAGCATACCAGAAGGCCTCTCACCCAAACAGAGCCTAGAATACCACAACCACACCAACAAATGCAATATTCACACATGGATGTTGACCCTCCCACCAATTCCTCACAACTGTACAAGTAAACTAACAGACTGTGACACCCATTAACACAGGAATAGGTCACAGGGAGCAGATTTAATACATGAAATACACAACATCTCATGAAGATCCATTTACAAGGATGGACAATTTAACCAAGATATAAAACACCATTAGATTACAAATGGATGGATCATGTTGCTCAGCATACAGGCCTTGTGAAGTCCATGAGCACATATAAACCCAAATGCTGGGAAAAGGGGTGCCTCCTTGCGAAATTCAGCTGAGATAGACTCTACCTCAGTTTGTGACTCGATAAAGTGCCGCTGGGAGGCAACTTTGTGAGGCAGACCTGCTGCTATCGTCCTGCTTGGTCTCCGGATGCGTTGGGACTCAGCGCTGTTTTGGTGAGACGCATCTGCTGTTATCGTCCTGCGAGCGCAGAAAACGGCATTGGGTGCTGTTGCTGGCGCCTGTATTTGTTTGCGGAGCCCCAGGAAGACCTCTACTCAGCATACGTAACATCACGCACACAAGCTGTGTGAATTCGGCTGAACATTGTGAAGTGCGACCTCTGTTGAATATAGTCAGCATTACAGTCTACAGATACATCTACAAAAATAAAAGTGAATTAATTTTCCTCATAAGCAAAGTATTATTTATTCTCTTTTACTTAATTTCTTTTAATATTTTAATATTTTACTTTCACTGAATATTTTTTTTAAGTTTTAAAAGAATAGTTATATCTATTCTAAAAAATAAGTCAGTAGATCTTGAGTGACATTACGGTCATTGGGGTGAATAGGAGTCGAGTGGTGTTGCGACCACCGGTGCATTTTCATTTGTTGTCATTATTTAGTTTATTCATTTTATTTTCTGTCTATTACTTTAATTAATATTTACTTTCAACATGCAATGCATTAATGTTTCTCAACCATATGAATTCATGCCTATTTCTAGTGGGATGCCTACTCCTTGGACTGAGAGGTGAGCCTATTGGACTAATTACATTTCCACAATTGACTCACCACAATTATTACATGCCTTTGGACCTGGTGGTTTAAAAATATTTAAAAGACTCAAACAAGTTGGTGTTTCTGAAGAGTGTTTAAATGACAATGAATACAATATTGCCTTGAAAATGTTAGATAAAAGATTTTCTCCAAAATTAAACATTGCAGTAAACAGACATAAATTTTATACATGCAAACTAAAAAATGAAGATGTAGAAAACTATGTATCCTCTTTACAAACGTTGGTTTCACAATGTGAGTTTAATAACACTATAACGGCAGAAGAGTTAATACTGGATCAAATAATTGTACACACTAATAACCACCTTATTAAAAATAAACTTTGGTTAGCTGGTAATCCAAATTTAGAGGAAACTATTACAATAGCCAGAAAAGTGGAACATTTTCTTTTAAGTAAAAAAGAATTAAATTTAGTCACGTGATTGCGAAGATGGAGTAGGCTGCCATCCTGTGCCGCTCCCGCTACCAGCGACAAAAATCCTGTTGAAATCCTTGCAATCCGAGCAGACAGGGGCCCAAAAACGCTGCAAGGGATACCGGAAACCTTGCTGGCTGCAAAGCCGGGCAAGTCGGCCAAAACTCAGCGGAAAATGCCAGAATTTGCAGGTCGGTCTTCGCAGGCTCCCTCGCAGGAAGCGAGACAAGATGGCGGCGTGCACCGACGGGAGACGGTGGAGACTGGCACCGATGCCGAGGAGCAGTCGGTGGGGGCGCAACCCTTGGCCGAAATAATCATTCCGCGCCCTGCCGGATTGCATGGGCAGAGGAGCATGCCATGCAGGACCACACCACAACGTGAGACCATGCCCAGCGAAGACCGTGTGGAGGCGGTAGGGACCAGCCTGGTCCCTAACCTGGGGGAGGCGAGTCGATATGGTTGCACAAGTGCATGCTGCGGCCCAAAACGGGACACAGGAGACACTGGAAGGGACGGACTGACTGGGATGGATGAGGAACTCGCCTCCTCCGCTGCCGCAGCATGAAAAATAGATGCGGAGCTCCCAGCTAGATGACAATGTTTGATAGTTCTACCAGTACAGGAGTGGCCCTAAAGGACAAACTACACGGAACGCAAGGAACTCGGATTGTACAGAAGGAACATTGGTGGTGGGGGCAGCGGGGGGTGGCCTCTCTGGGATGCCTATCTCAGGTGCCCCCTCTGCTTGTGACTCAGAGGCAGAACTCTGCAGGCTATTGCTGGTATGATGGAGAAAGGTGTAGACAGGGATGGTTTTGCTTGCGATGCGATTGCTATAGGCCCGATGGAAGAGAGGGCGATAAATAGAATTTATGGATATGCGCAGGAGACTGGAATGAATTTCTCTTGCTGTTGCAAGGAGTTGATTGTTTTGAAATGTTGAGTTGGATGAATTGGGGGGGCGTTGCGGCGGCTGTTTGGTTGTCTGCGTGAGTGGAGGGATTGATCAATGGTAATGAATTGGCACAGTGGAGATGGCAATCAAAAACAGAGTTCTTACTGGGAGTGGACGTGGTGAGTTCAGTGACCTTGTGGTGCATAAGAGGTGGATGGATGCTTAGTGACTGAGCACCAGAGTGCGCTTATGCTGCAAGTTTTGAACCAACGATCTTGAAATGGCGGTGGAATACACTGTTATAACGTGGAGCACGCGGGGCTTAAATAATCCAATTAAGAGGCGACGAGTAATGGCATACATGAATCTTCTGAATGCCCATTTTCTGTTTTTACAAGAAACACATCTACTGGCTGAGGATGTTGCTTCACTTACCCCAGGCTGGCGACAGCATAGATACATCGCCACATATACACGGGGGTCCAGGGAAGTAGCTATATTGGTTAGGCCAGGTGTGCCCTTTCTAATGGAAAAAACGACA
>JAWLIA010000070.1:0-11421 GCA_034782015.1 Desmognathus tilleyi
GAGTGGCCGCACTCCTAACTCCTAGGATCAAAAATATGACATCTGGGCCTTCCCCCAGACTGGGTCAATTCTTCAGCCGCATCATCTATCTTGGCTGCTAACGGGTCAAGCACTTACAATGGATCTTTTCATTGTAGCACCAGAACCTTTTGGAATTTGCCTTGAATGTGGGATGGTAATTTCATCCTCAGATGAGTAAACTGACTCTTTAATAGTGGGCATGTTTTTTCAAACAGATAACACCCAGCAGGATGGAAAAAACTAAACAGCAGCCTAACAATTACAGAGAAAAGCCTGAACAGCCCTCTAAATCCAAGGACAGCAGCTAAAACTGTCAATATGCGATCAATATGGCCTCTGCCAAGCAGGACAATATTATGGCAATATTAACCTCCAATAAATGGAAAAATATGAAAAGAATGAGTGATAGGCCTAAGTGGGCAGGCGAAACGCAGTCATGTTATGATATGGCCACCTTCCTGAGCCCTCCATACGTTGCGCCCATCCTCCCTAGAAAACAAAGAAATACTGCACCTGAAAAAGATGCATCGAGTTCACCCTCTACCATAGCTGTCACGGACACGGCAATCAGCTGTGCCTCTGACAAGAGGGCGCCCCCTCTGCTCTTAATGTCAAGCAATGCAAAAGCGGCAGGAGATTCAGCCACTCCTAGCATGGCGAACGGCTTGTAGTGATGTGCCCTAAGGTGGCCTCGGATAGGCGCTTTACGGCACCAGGTGCTCTGAAAGGCGCATGCAGCAAAAAGGGGCCTTGAGGGAGAATAAAAGGCCCCGGTTGAGAGGTTCCGGGTGATTATACCTTAAACTTTTCAACCTATACAATCTCGACCTAAAAAACTCGACCTATTCAAATAGGTTGAGTTTGAAGGAAGGGGTTGTGGGGGGTGGGGATGTGATTGGTTTGTTTGAAGGGGGGTGCAGGGAGGTTTAACCCCCCTGCTTATAAACTCAACCTAACACAATGGTATTTTATTGTGTTAGGTCGAGTTTTTTAAGTTGAGTTTTTTAGGTCGAGTTTGTTAAGTTGAGGTTTTTTAAGGTGTAATCCCCCCGAACCGCCAGCAGAACCACATTCCACATCAGCGTCTGACATTTAAAAAGCTGTTTAACATATCATGTTTCATTTGAATGTCAGCACACACATTTGCCTTTCTTATCAACTCCACCCCCAAGCATGGGACCTAGTCCAGATTTGTGTTCATGATGGAAAATCTTTTCTTCCGTCTGGTACGTGACTCAGAGATGGGGTTGAGCTGTAGACTCTGATGATGCCTCTAAAATGACCTCTGCTATACCTGTCATGTGGGCATTATATCTACTTGATGCTGTGAGCTGCTCTATACCTACCTGTGCTACAACCTACCTGAGCTACAGACTGCTAGGTGTAGGTGCTTAACTACTTGGCTGTAACCTACAGTATCTGATAAGGGCGCTACACCTATTTGCACTAGTCACAACTGTTGTCAATGGTATACCCCCTGCTGTTATATTGTTAAACCTTGCCTGAGTTACCACCAGCAGAGTGGAATATTGTGTGTTATGATGCAGATGCAGAGTGAATACATAGTAGAATATTAGAGCAATGCTCAAACATCTATTATAATTACCATTGCATTTAATAGACGAAGTTCTGATGGCTTGGTAGGTAGGTAGGTAAAAGCTTTATTCGGGTTGAAAACCCATTAAGCACAGTACAATACATTTTAAATACATCCAATCAACTTCAACAAAATACACATAATAACTGTATACAGATGTAACCACAAAATTAATACAATATCTGCGCAGTAAGTGGGAAGAACTATATTAATCACAGCTATATTCCATTTAAAGTGCAGTGCCGTACAAAAAAGAAATATATTAGTCACAACTATATTCCATTTAAAGTGCAGTGCCATACATTTAACGCAACCCCCTACAATATAAAAATATAAAAAAATGTAAAAATATATGACCTTCTTAAGAGCAATATCTTTCATATAAACAACAATACATAGATGCCATATTTCAAAAATTCCATATTCTGAGCTTCATAAATCACCAATTCAGTGGGAGATCCAGTTGTTTCCTAATTCTGTAACAAGCATAGAAAAAACGATCAACCGCGTAAATAGTACATATCGAATCTAGACGTCTTAAAAATAAAACAGCCAATTTGATGCTACGGATACCTGAATTTCTTAGGATTGGTAACAACCATGTTTTCCTAGGCTTCCTATAGATGTGGCAGAAAAACAGAATATGAATCATGTTTTCAACCCCGTTCCCGCATATGCAATTTATCTTTAAGGTCCAGCTATGCTCATAAAGCCTCATTGCCCCCAATCTGAACCTGCAAAGTGTTATCCTCGCACTACGGTGATTAACCAAGCCCAGGTAGTGTTTGTTAGCTTCTATATCTAAGTTAAGATATTCATTTTTACTCTGTTTAACTGGGGCCGATATTTTCTCTGCATCGAGCAATGTTTTATATTTACTCATAAGATTTTCCGCTTGAACTTTGGTCAGAATAGTATCTACAATCTCCAGATGGTCTAACTTGAGTTTACTACATGCCTGTATTATATTGTTTATCCATCTATTCTTTTTTACATTCGCTCTGTTCATAACATCGCTAAAAATAACACGAGACAAGTCATTAGCCGGTCTTTGTAATATTTTAAAAAAATGTTTTAAAGGGCAAATCGATAAAATCTCACTTATTGGGGTTATCTCTAGTTCTTTGTATACTATCTCAGAGGAAAAAGATCTGGGTAAGCCCAACAAGGATTTAAAGAAATAATTTTCAGCACATTGTTGTGGGTAAGTATCACCGCTCCCCCATAACTCAGCAGCATATCGAATAACACCACAAGCCTTTACCCTATATACTTCTAAAAGCTGATTAAAAATATTAAAATTATGTTTGTTCTGAATTTTTAAAATAGCACCATTGATTGCTTTCATTCTTAACAGTAGCTGTTCTCCCATATATTTCAGCGAGAGATCGTTCCTAAAGTCTACGCCTAAATAGGTGTAGACCGTGACCCTATCCACAACCTCTCCCTTTATAAAAATACTACGATTTTTAGTTTGTATATGCCGATTCTGATAAAATACCATATTTTTAGTTTTACTAATATTAATCTCGAGATGTAAGTCAGCCATAGCTTTAGAGAACACATCTATCAATTTTTGTAATGACTTTCCTGTACGAGCTAATAAAACGGTATCGTCGGCATATAAAAGTGCCGGTATTCTACAATTATTGATACATGGTACATCTGCGCTTATACCTTTTAACTGTTCTATGACACCATCAATGTATATACAGAAAAGGGTCGGTGCCAGGGGACAACCCTGCCGGACTCCTTTAGCAATTTCAAAGATCGGTGTTAAATTACAATTGTTGTTACATACGACAGAGCCACTCAAGTCTGTATATAGATCTTTCACCACATTGACTAATTCTGCCGGGATTGTCCTTTCTAGCATAATAGACCACAGGGATTCATGATGTACTGTGTCGAATGCAGTTTTTAAATCGACAAAAACTGCATGGATTTGTTCCCCGTTCACTGTATACTTAGCAATGATATTATACAGATTTATTATCTGGTCAGTTGTACTCAGAGTGGGTCTGAAACCATATTGTAAATTGGAGAGTGGCCTGTTATCAGTGAGCCATAATTGCAACTTTCCCGCAATAATACAACTAAAAATTTTACAAATAATATTTATCAAGGAAATGGGGCGATAGTTTCTAGGATCGTCCACTGATCCTTTTTTGAAGATTGGCAAAATTTTTGCCAATCTCCAATTTGTAGGGATTGCCTCATTTTTAATAACCTCATTAAAAAAACCTGTTAAAAAAGGTACCCAAAATTGATCATCAGCTAAAAATACATCAGATGGGACATAGTCCATCCCTGGTGCTTTACCATTTTTTAATTTCTTTAGTCCTTGAGTTACTTCCAAGTGAGAGATGGACAGATTTTTATAATTACCTGTTTCTTGTCTAGCCTTGGGGACAGGATTTAAAATGGATGAGGTGACCGAGTATAACTGACTGAAATGAGCTACCCATTGTGCTGGCAAAATGCTGGGCTCTTTTATTCTATAGGAGACCCCCATTCTTAGGACCTCATTTACCACTGACCAAAACCGACGAGAATTGGATTCAGCTGCGGCTGTTTGCAAAGCCTCCATTTGCCGCATAACATTTGCACATTTTGCCATCTTAATCGCATTTTTATATATCGTTCTGGCATTTGTTATCTGGGTTTGATTACATGGTCGTCTTTTCAATTCTGCCAGCAAGTGCCTCTTGGCCCGTCTACACTCCACGTTGTACCAACTAGTAGTACGGTCACCCCCTTTCTGTTTGAGCTGTACAGAGAGCAAATTACCCATCTCTGATATAAACCCGTTAACTACTTCCATCCTTTCCCTCCCTTCCGATAGCTCAAGTTGTGATAGCAAACATTTACCTTGAAGGGAGGAGAAGAACATTTCTAAAAAAGAGTTAGACATTTCCGGGGACCAACGAAGCTTGGCTTTATTTGCTATTAAATCCATGTCACGCATGTTCCCCTTCCCACTCACTCTTACCATTGATATACCTTCTAAGTCCAGGGTAACTTTTAATAATCTGTGGTCACTATCATACCGATCTATCAAAATCAGTTTTGTAAAAATGGGCCACAAATGTCCTGAGCCTGCAATGAAATCGATATAGGACCCCGAGGTGTTTGCTCTATGCGTGAAGTTAGCTGGAATATCTCCCTCCACACGACCATTTAGGGTTCTCAAGCCCGAGATCTCTAGAAATTCGAATAATTTTTGGCCGGCTTTATCAGTTCTACTAGCACCCCCTTCCATATCTGGTATACCCCAAGCTTCATTTATTATTTGATCATGACTATTCATTTTGTTGGTATTCACTTGGGAATTAAAGTCGCCCATTAATATGAACCCATTGCATGACTGTATCAAAGTGCCAGCCTCAGCATTATTGATAATGTCCAGCAAGATGGTATAAAAACTATCCATATCATCAACCCACGGTCTCAAATACACATTTATCAAACAGAGTTTAAATAATTCGGAGAATCCTACTATAATTAGTTGAATATTATGATGACTAGATGGTATCATTTTCACTATACCCGCGAAGGTGCTTTTAAAATAACAAGATAAACCCCCCATGGCTCTACCCCTATTATAATGCTGCGCCTTAACATGAAAACCGGCGAAGCTTTCCAATCCTATACCTTCCACTTCCCAGGTCTCCTGCAGACACAGGCAGTCAAATTGGTCACAGAATTTTTTAAACTCGGGATTAACTGTAGAGTTTTTTAATCCTGCACAGTTCCATGAACCTAAGCACCATTGTTTCACACCTGCTTTCGCCTGCGGCTCAACAGAACTCAGTCAATCACAGTTATTCAAGGATGACAACATCTCAAATCTATTTGCCACTGGGATAGGGAAGTCATATGGGTGATAGACTCTAGGGCTACATTGATTTTGCGGAAGCCTGTGTTGAGTGGTTACAACCTTCGGGGCAAAAAAGAATGGTTTGGAGTATATATCCGAACTTTGAGATTCCATCTCACATCTATTACTTGTCATTGCCCCATGAGGACCCGTTACACAAACTGGCGGATAAAAATAAGCTAGCGGTAACAACTCAGTTTGATTTGGCCTATGTTGATGGTTATATAGCTTTGATGCCGCCCAGATATGATTAACCATATCTATTGATTTTAGAGTAATGGTCAGACAATCTCCTGGTAGTGTCTTCTGTTGGTGCCCCACCCAACCTGAGCGAACCACAGAATGTACCTCATTAGTTGTTAAACCTTGACATCCATAATCAGAAGTCAGAATGCGTAATGCTTTGCATTTTAGATAGTTTGTGGTTTCAATTTCATTAATTTTCTTTCTATTTACCCTTGCTATTATTACCGTCCAAGGGGTAGCTTCGGGAGGAAGGTGGATAGTTGGGGGGACAGTTTGTAAACGCAACAGTGAAGGTCTAACAGGGTCAAATACCGCACTCCTCTCTACATTATGTGGTGCGGGATGATTGGGGACCTCCCTAATCATATCTCTATTTAGATTTTGTTGTTGGGTGGGCTGGACTCCCGGTATAGGGATATTACTATTTTGGTCGTTTAAACGACATGCTGTAATATGATCAGTACATACTGGTTCAGCAGGGGCTTGATTAACTTTGCCTAGTAAAACCCCTAACGTTTGAGTCAGGGAGTCCAGCTTTGCTGATACTACATCTAGTTTTTTATCTAAGGAGATAGCAAAATCTACTAGAGAGTTTAATATTTTTACTTGAATTCCCGAGCTATATTGCTCCTTGTCAACCCCACCATCAAGAGGTTTAGCTACAGCTGCTTTTAATACTGGGCCTTTACTACCTTTAGTTCTAACTACTTTTGGGACGGTGGATTGGGATAATATCTTTGTTACTCTCGCCTTCCTGGCCTTTGCTTTTTTGCCTGCAGGACCTTGAGCTACAAGTTCCCCTGAGCATTTTCTTTTTTTTGTGGTACCTGCTACAGGTAAGATAGGAAGATTCTCAACCAAAACCTCCTTGTTATTGGTTTTGGATTGATGGGCATATACCCCATTTCCAACCCTGTTAGGGGAGGGATTTTCGGGGGATATCAATCGGTTCCAATCTGGGGATTGAGATAGTCTGTCTGAGAGGTCTACTGGAACATTCAAACTATTATGTGGAAGGATCCTCTGTGGTACTTGGATGCTAGTCCCTGCTGTTACTAATACACAGGAGTCTAAAGGTGTATGCAAGGTAGGTATTACTTGAGAACAAATATTAGTAACCTGCGCTTGCACTTTAAGTCTCTTCACATTTTCCATTTCGTCCATCACAGCAGATACCTGAGAATCTATATTTTCAATAGCTTTAGTAAAAAACTGGTGAAGTGTGCCTTTTTTGTTTATAACAGCCATATCTCTTCCTACTAAAACCAGCAGAAGATTAATAATAATAATAATAACACATTTATTACACTTGCAAAATATGTAGAAGATGGCTAAAAAATGTGCAAATAGACTTTATATAGCCAAAAACCTGATACGCTTTTGGCAATTAAAGGATACATGAGTAATAACAACTCATCAAGAAATGGCACAATGCTTTCCTCACACTATACACGGGATCAGTAAATATCAAAGCTAACAATTTCTAAAGTACAATATTGTAGAATAAAGTGCTGATTCTAAAGTGCATTTGCATTTACATTGAGCTAGCATCAAATTGGCATGGTAATCTTCCCATAGCTGAGTATCAATAATATCAGCAATAACGGTTTCTACAGTGCATTTGAATTGAGGTAGCGACAATATCTACTTAGAAGTGCAACAGCTATAAACAAACCCACTAGGTAGCAGCAAAAAACAGTTAATAAAAATGCAGTTGCATCGGGATAGCAGCAAGGTCATACACTTTAAAAGTGCATGAATAGCACAACTATAAGAACAAAGGGATCTATTGAATGACCACTAGTAATAGTAAAAAAAGTAAAAGACAGGCAAAAAAAAACCGGATAATCTTGCAGTAATTACTGCCCGAATTATGCAGGCTATGTTTGCAGAGCTAGAAGCCTGTATAAGATATGTTTCCACGAAAGCAATATCAGTAGAAAATGTCAAGTACAGTATACAGGGCAGAAGTTGTTATATAGTAAAGTTGAGTTCAGTGGATTGCGGGGTCACGCTTGCCGCACCACTAACTGGTGCAGGGGTGACAACCTGTCAATACTAGTGACAACCGCACAGTCACGCTTGCTGCAACAATAAGTGGTGCAGGGGTGACAACTTTCCTTTTTGCGAACTCAGACTCCGGATAACATAGGTGCTGATTATTCAAAGCAGTACTTAGGACAGCAGTAGGTCGATGGTATACTATGGTATACTATGCTCCTTTATGTAGCATTTCCTTTTGCAAAAACTGGCACAGTACCTGGGGTAGCTCCTACGAGCACTTGTGCGATACAAACAAGTAGGAGCACAACATATGCCACGTCCGCCAAAGACCGCCTAAGACCAAGGACTCGTGCTGGGACTCTGGCTGGGCTCCCACTCGTGACCGCTCCGCTCGTCCGCTTCCTCTCCAGTGCTTATATGCCTCGCCCTCAGATATTACCAGGATCACGTGACTTTCTCTTCCTAGATGGATATTCACGTCACGGTATCAGGATGCAGGGATTCTGGGAGGTGTAGTTCTCCACCGGTACACTCGCCTAGGGGAGGAGAAACCCCCTGACTACTCCTCCTTTTTCAGGTCGCCTTTGCCACTGGCCACTGCCGCCGCTGTTTACAAGGCAGGCCGCCGCCCCCCTGGCTAGTCAGGGCCCACTGTGCGTGGACGTGGTCATGCACGAGCCTCACCCTCTCCGGCCACCGCCGCCGCACACAATACAGGTCACCCCGCAGTACGTGGTCGGGATATTTGGGGAGCCAGCGCACAGAGCAAAACACTGCAAAACACTGCAGAACACCGGCCCAAAGTACAGGTAAGACGCACAGCACAGGCAAGACCGCCTAAGACCAAGGACTCGTGCTGGGACTCTGGCTGGGCTCCCACTCGTGACCGCGAGATGATTGGCAGTCATCCAAGCCTGGATGGTGCAGTATACCCTATTGATGGCGGTAGAGTCCTCAAGGATGTCACCCGAGAGTTGGAAAAGTAACTGGGTGTCGTCCGCATAGTTAGTGTAGACGACACCCAGTCCATCCAGGATGTCAAAAAGGGGACGGGTATATACATTATACAGGGTGGGCGACAAGCAACTACCCTGTGGGACACCACATGAGAGGAGAAAAGGGGATGCAGCTGCATTGTCACCAAACACTCGGGCCATGCGTTGATCAAGGAAGGAGGAAATCCAGCGCAGGGCGCTAGGAGAGAAGAAGGCAACATCTCTCAGACGATCAATAAGCAAAGAATGATTGACAAGATCAAAAGCTGCAGAAAGGTCTAACAGCATCAAGAGAGCAGCGTGTCCGTTGTCAATCATCTTAGCAATGTTGGACTTAAGGTCCAAGAGAGCAGTTTCCGTGCCATGTCCAGCCCGGAAGCCGGACTGACGTAGACCGAGAAGGTGGTACCCTTCTAAATAGGCTTGTACCTGCAAATAGGCAATGCGGTCAAGGATTTTCAACAAGAAGGGCACGGTGGTAATTGGTCTGTAGTTGTTGGGGTCTGCAGGATCAAGGGAGGCCTTCTTAAGGAGGGGAGAGATCCAAGATTCCTTTATGCTGCGGGGAATTAGACCCTCGGCAAATGAGGTGTTAACAATCTTAGTGATGAGAGGGCTAAAGACAGAAATGTATTTTTGAACAATGGCAGCTGGACATATATCTCCCTTGCAAAAGGTGGGCTTCATCCTTGAAACAATGGCAATGACTTCGGCCTCGGAAACATCCCTAAATGAAAAGGGAGGAGTATGCTCAGAAGTAGCAGGGGAGATAATAGTGGGGTGTGATGAGGCGGCAGTGGCGATAGTGGCAGGCTGGGATGGAAAAAGGCATTGAGCTTTAGTAATATTAGCTTGGTGTTTAGAGAGTTTGTGCTGAAAGGCAGATTGGATATTTTGGCACCATGATTCATCCTTAGTAATGTTGATCTGGGAAGATTGGCGACCCTCAAGTTCTTTCAAAACAGCAAATAACTCGCGGGAGCTAGAGCTAGCTTCATGCACTCTGGAATTATAATAGTCATGCTTAGCGGCAATTATTGCCTGTTTATAAAGAAGAGCAGCTGCTCTGTACAAGGACTTGGTATCAGTGGAGGGATTAGTGCGCCACAGGCGCTCACAGGCCCTCTTTTTTTGCCTAAGTGAGATGATTTCATCATTAAACCAGTTACTAGTGGGCTTATCCTTTATAAATTTCAGTTTCTCAGGGGCTAACTGATTGACAATAAGAGATGTCACCTCCTGATAGTGTGTAATTAAGGGGAGGGTGCCTGTAAGAAGACGGCCAGCAGCAAGTAGAGGTTGAGCGAGGTTGATAACTCGCTCAAGAGTAATGTTTTTAAAATTACGACATGTTTTGGCAACTCGAACATGTTCAATAGGAACATAGGGCCCGGTGGAAGGAAAAATAGAAAATTCAATAAAAAAGTGATCAGACCATGGGCAGGGTTTTACTAGCGGAGAGGAGAGAGACAAATTGCGAGACAGAACCCAGTCCAGGGTGTTACCCTCCCTGTGCGTGGGCGTAGCCATATGTTGTGTAAAGGCACAGTCATTCAAGGATTGCAGTACAGAGGAACTCATGGTGTCCGTGATGTCATTGGCCCAAAGATTGAAATCACCCAAAATTAATGTAGGCAAGGAAGGCTTAATAAAGTCCCCAAGTAGGGCCAAGAGCTGTTCCTCGAAGTCAGGGGTGGGCTGTGGTGGGCGATACAAAAGAACAATACTCAGAGATGAGTGTGCATGAAAAATGATTTTAAGTAGGAGATGTTGGCAGGAGTCAATAGGAGAGGTGGTGATACAGTGAATATTTAAGTAACTCTTATAAATGAGGGCAACACCTCCTCCCTTCTGAAGGGGGCGATCAGCCCGAAGAATAGAGTACCCATCTGGAGTAGCCAGAAGGGCGGCATGCGACGTTACATCAGACAGCCAGGTTTCTGTGATAGCAAGTAAATCAAGATTTTCTAACAGGATGTAGTCACAAATTTCAGTCGTATGCTTCACTAGCGACCAAGTGTTAATTAATGCTACCTTCAAGGAGAGGGTAGAAGTTGTAGGTGTCTCTAAGCACATAATGGGACCAGTGCTAGAGAAGGCAGAGTTGGTCAACGACACAGCAGGTTCTGATAAAGGATCAACAAAGGCCGTGGCAAAAGAATGAGGATCACATTCTGTGGGCTCAGTAAACTCCACTGAGGGTTCAGTAGTAGATACAGGGGAGGAGGGAGGATCCATATCAACGCAGAAAGGGTCAAAGATGTCTAATAAAGGAATAGGCTCTTGTAATGGGGTTAGGCAATCAGTGAAGGAGCTATAATGATCTAAAGGCTCCGAGAGTTCCAATTGAGGTTCAGGAACGGGGATAAATTGGACGAGATGGTCTGAGTCAAAGTCGGGGAATGTAATGCCTTCCCAAATCTTAAGGCAGGTATCCCAATTACTAAATGCCATAAGGCTGCAATATACAGAGACTAAGAAACAGGAAGGATCCAGTAATACCTGTAGGGGACTGTAGAGGAGCAGAGGCAAGTGCAAAGAGACCAGGCGGCAGCGGCACGCTCAGGCACGAACCGGCACAAACCGGCTTTGGCGCGCCGGCGCTGGCGCGCCTGCTCCGTTTACTAATTGGAGCTAGGCCCCCTGGGAAAATGGAGTTCCCAGCTCAAGAATTATGT
>JAWLIA010000071.1:0-11414 GCA_034782015.1 Desmognathus tilleyi
ACGCAGAGGACTGTCTTCACAGCAACTCTCTCATTAATGCTGTCCACTTTATTATGCAAAGCAAACAGCCTTTTCTTTAATAATCCTATTGAGCAATACTAATCAATAGTTAAAGTATTGGTCTCCTTTATATCCTCCTCTCCCCTTCCTATAAGGAGTCCTCCTAAAGACAACAACGAGTGGTTTGATAGTGAATGTAGGACGTATAGGCGAAAGCATTGGAATAAAATAAGAACTTTGCGCAAGCTTAATCCCCTCAATATCTCGGCCATTCGACAAGAGGAGCGAAACTATCGCTTCTTTATCAAAGGGGAAAAAAAACCACCCATAAAGCGAGAATCATTTCTAAATTAGAAGAATCACTTTTTTCTAATGACCCTCGTACCTTTTGGCTCATGGTAAATACTCTGGCCTTTCCCACAGTCACTAGAACTCCTGATACTTATGTGGCAGAAGCAACTTGGGTGGCACATGTAACTGAATTATATGGGGGTCTTGAGCTGGAATGTAAATTTAATTTTTCTCCCAGGCCCATTTCTCGTAATGTTTCACGTGATCAAATATCCTCCGGTATAAGAAACATGAATCCTTCCAGGGCCTACGGACCAGAAGGACTCCCTCCCTACTGTGTACGTCTTAATCCTGATGAGTGGAGTATGATTCTGGAGCCCATAATTAACATTAAGCGTATTCCATACAAGCTCCCTGATAGTTGGGTTGTCTCCCTCCCAATACCAGTACATAAGAAGGGACCCAAATCAGACCCGAATAACCACAGGTTACTTGCAATGATGGACCCTGGCGGTAAAATACAAGCCAGCACCTTATTAAAAGATCTGGAGTCTCACATTGCAGAGAATAACTTATTAAATTACACACAGGCAGGCTTCCGGAAAGCGAGCTCCACAATTGATCATTGCTGCACACTAGCTCTATCAATTGACAAATATTGTAAACATAAAAAGGGTACATTATACACTTGTTTCATTGATTTCACTAAGTGTCACAACGCTGCTCTTACCTGAGTCAAGAAGGCGTGGATTCGTTGGATGCTGTATGTGAAGCTGTGATGATAATACAACACGTTAGCTTGAAACTTTACACCAAGTGGAAGTTTCCAAGGCACCGTGTGTGGAGGAAAAGGCAGCTTGCAAAAAACCTCCGGGAAACCTATTTAAGCTGGAAGCCTGGGACCTAAATGACAACAGAGGAGATATCCCTGAAATACCTAAATAAAACTAACCAGGAACCTTGGAAAACAACTGCCTACAACAGGATACCTGGGAGCTGACTAATATGACCCTTGAATCAGCAGCAAGGATGGAGAAGAAACTAAACGGTGCCTAAGGAAAGGAACAGACGAAAATGAGCTAAGAAAATAGGGGTTTCAAGGTAAATAAATAACTTACAGCGAAGTCGTGGAAACGAATACCGGATAACGAGAAATGAGGGCGGAAATCGGCGGCCAAGCAGTAGACAGAAGATCTGAAAACTGGAAGACGGAAAGGAACGCAGGACGAGACTACGGACCTAGTCTGACTTAGTGAAAGACGGCGTGCAGCGGGGCGGCTACTCTGATATAATTACAACACCAGAACACGTGATAGCGCGTACGTGCATCAGCGTGTGAATGTGGAGGCCGCCATCTTGGATGGGGATGAACTGTACAGTAAACGCCGCCATCTTAGATGTGGCAGCACACGGTGAACAGCGCGTTGATGGTGAAGGTACAGACGGAACTGCAGGGAATGGAGCTGTACGAGAGGAACAGAGGTAAGAATAGCGTCAGGAAGGACGTTCGGAAGGCAAAAGTCGGATGACCACCCGACGCGGATACCGCCGGATGGCGACAGTATGCCCCCTTCCCAGCGGACCCGGTTTGTCCGGATGAGAAGTATGAAAGGATCGAACCAAGGAAGGAGCATGAACGTCATTGGCTGCTTCCCAAGAACGATCCGCTGGACCGTATCCCTTCCAATCAAGAAGGTACTGAAGTGTACCTTTACAGATACGTGAATCAAGAATCTTCTGGACTTCATATTCCAATTGCCCGGAGCGCATGACCGGCAAAGGTGGTTTAGCACTTCTGAAATATGGATCAGGATGAACCGTCTTTAATAAAGAAACATGAAAAGCAGAGTGCACCTTCCACCTATCCGGGAGTTTCAAACGATAGGTGACTTCATTAATCCTGGACACAATAGCAAAGGGCCCTACATATCGCATACTCAACTTCTTGGGACCTAGAATGGGAAGATTGGTAGAGGCCAACCAAACCAAGTCACCTATTTGATAGACGGGTGCTGGCTGTCGTTTCTTATCGGCTGCTCTCTTCATTGATTCCTTAGCGCTCTTTAGACTCTTTTGCACATTATTCTGAATTTCCTTCAACTGTTGAATATGATCATCCGCTGCCGGAACCGACTTACCCGGTGGAAGAAAGGTAAGTGCTCTAGGATGCCTACCATATAAACAGAAGAAAGGAGACGTCTTTGTAGCCGAATGAGTGGTTTGATTGATTGAAAATTCAGCCAATGGTAGATAAGAGGCCCAATTGTTTTGGCTTTGATTTACGTACATACGCAAATATGTCTTGAGAGTACGATGTACCCTCTCCGTTTGTCCATCACTTTGTGGATGATATGCTGAGGATAAGGCCCGTGACATACCTAATGTAGCACAAATAGATGTCCAAAAACGGGATAAAAACTGTGAACCTCTGTCAGACACTATTGTATTGGGTAAGCCATGTAGCCTGTAGATGTTTCTGATAAAAGACTCAGCTAGACCTTTAGCGGTAGGTAACACTGGAAAAGGAATAAAGTGTACCATCTTGGAAAATGAATCCACTATCGAAAGGATGCAAGTGGATCCGTCAGATTTGGGAAGGTCTACCACGAAATCCATGGAAATGATCTGCCACGGGTGATCTGGGACTGGTAGAGGTACCAGTTGCCCTAACGGTTTCCCCACCTTTTCCTTAGCTTGTGCACAAACGGGGCATGCCTGTACATAAACATGAACCTCGTCCCTCATCTTTGGCCACCAATAGTGCCTTTGTAGCAACTTATAGGTACCCTGTTCTCCTCTATGTCCTGCCACTGGATTGTCGTGACATGCCGAAAAGGCTGCCTGCCTCTTGGTCTTGTCTAAGAGTACTACACGATCCTTGTAGTGAAGGACTTGATCAACTAAATGAAAATCCTTTCTGTCTAAGAAAAGATTTTTTGAAGCTTCTGTGGTAAGTTCCTTACTAAACGTTTCCCATTCTACTAAATTGCCTATGATGGGAATCTCGTTTCCAAAAAACTTTGGGAAGACAGGCTCTTCTCGATCATCGCTATATCGACGGGATAGAGCGTCAGCAATGGTATTTTGCGAACCAGGAATGTAAGTAATTTCGAAATCATATTGAGCTAAGTAGAAGGCCCAACGAGCTTGTCTACTGTTACGGCAGTCTAGATTGCGTAACACACTTAGATTCTTGTGATCCGTTCTGATACAAAATGGATACCGAGACCCCATCAAGTGATGTCTCCATTCTGACAAGGCGGTCTTAACTGCCAACAATTCCTTCTCAATTGTGGAATAGTTAACCTCCGCTGGCCGAAGTTGGCGAGAGTAGAAAGCCACCGGATGTTCCATCTGGTCTTTATCGGAGACCTGTATTAGGACAGCTCCTACTGCCCTATCTGAGGCGTCTGTCTCTACGATAAATGGGAGGAGATCATTGGGAGGGACCAAAACAGGTGCAGTGGTGAAAAGTCCTTTGAGTTTTAGAAAACTTTGTTGCGCCTCGGTTGACCATATGAACTTACTTCCCTTGCGTAATAACTGCGTTATGGGTGTAACGCAGGACGCAAAATCCTGAATAAACTTGCGGTAGTAGTTGGCTACTCCGAGAAACCGTTGAATAGCCTTAACTGTAGTTGGGGTCTCCCAATCAAGAATGGCTGATACCTTTCTGGGATCCATACGAAACCCTTGTTCAGAAAGAATGAATCCGAGGTAATCTACTTCTGAAGCATTAAAAACACATTTCTCCGGTTTACTGAGCAATTGATTCTTAAGTAAGCGCCTTAATACTTCCTGAGTGTCTTGTAAATGTTTCTCCTTGGATCGAGAAAAGATGAGGATGTCATCAAGATAAATGATAACAGAACACATCAAAAGATCAGAAAAAACAGAATCCATGAATCGTTGGAAAATCGCAGGGGCATTAACCAGTCCAAAGGGCATTACTCTATACTCAAAAAGGCCAAATGGGGTGCGGAACGCAGTTTTCCATTCATCACCGGAATGAATGCGCAATAAGTGGTAAGCCCCACGAAGATCAATCTTTGTAAATATAGATGCACCTGAAACTGCATCAAGAATGTCTTGGATGAGTGGTAAAGGATACCGATCCCGGATGGTCACTGCATTCAAGCCTCGAAAGTCAATGCAAGGACGTAAATCCCCCGTCTTTTTTTTAACAAAAAAGAGAGGGGCCCCAGCAGGAGAGTATGAAGGGACTATGAGACCTTGTTCCAGATGTTCATCTAAGTACTGACGTAGTATTATCCGTTCATCTCTGGAAAGATTGTACATCCTGCCAAAGGGAACCAATGCTCCTGAATGCAGATCAATGCGACAATCTTGATCTCGATGCGGGGGCAATGGTTTAGTAGTTGGATTCTCAAAGATCTGTATGAAAGTCTTATACTCTTCTGGGAGAATGGAACAAAGGGAAGATGCTCCGGTTTCGTTCCTAAGAGGAGACTGTGTAGAATTTACCCACGCAGAAGAGTGTAAACAATGTTTGTAGCAGAACGCGGAATGAAACATCACTGTTCCTAATTCCCAATTGATAAATGGGTTGTGTCTCCGAAGCCATGGTAATCCTATAATGAGAGAACTGTGGGGTGATTTTATACAGTTCCAGGTGACTGTTTCTTGGTGTCTACCTAGACCTAGTGAGGTAGGAACCGTCTGCCAAATTATTGGTCCTGAAGAAATCGGAGTCCCATCTACGGTCTGAACCGCGGTGGGTACCGCCCGTCTGATGAGAGGAATCTTAACCTTCTGTGCCCATTCAAGATCGACAAATAGACCGGCTGCACCACAATCCAATAATGCGGTTACTAAAATAGCTTCCTGCCCTAGCCAAGACAGAACCACCTGCAAGTATAACATGGACTCATCTGAATCTGAATTGGTAGTAAGCACAGGACCTAGTGATCCACCCGTAGCCTGGTCCTTCTTTAACTGCGGGTGCTGGAGTTTCCCCCTTGGCGTCGAGGAGGGCAAATAGGACATGACCTGATAAGATGATCAGAGGAACCACAATATAGACAGAGTCCTTTTGAACGACGACGTAATCGTTCTGTTTCCGAAAGAGGACCTCGGGTGGAATCCACTACCATCGGTTCCTCTGTGCCTTCTGTTTTGGAAGTTTCTTGAACCCTAGGGGAACGCACGGCTATAGAAAAACCCCGACGTTTCTCTGCCTTACGTTCTGTTAGACGAAACTCTATGGACAATGCTAAGTCCATAAGAGAAGCTAGATTCTCTGATCTTGCTACACGAGCTATCTCATCCTTTATATCGTCCTTTAGACCACGGCGAAAAAGAGGAATTTGTACACTCTCTGGCCACTTGGTTTCGGTAGCAAGATTCCGAAATGTGGTAATATAAGAAAGCACATCTCTATTGCCTTGAACGCATTCTAGGAAGGACTCCTCCAAGGAGTACGTGCATTTCTCTCTGGCAAACATCTTGGTAAATGCAGCTTCGAACAGATTGAAATCAGAAAGAATAGGATCATTACGCAATACATACGGATTAGCCCAAGCTAGGGCATTGCCTGTACAGTGACTAATCATAAACCCGATCTTAGCTTTGTCATTGGAAAAATGTTCAACTCGGAACAAGAACTGTACTTTACAAGCCGAGATGAATTCTTTGAGTTTACGAGGATCACCAGCATACTTTTCTAGAGGTAATACCATAGGGGTTGATTCGATAACTACAGGAGGGCGCGCGTCTATAGCCCCTTGAAGAGTAGCGTTTTGAATTCTCAAATCGGCTAACTCCTTGCCCAATTGTTGAACTGCGGCCGTTAATTCGGCGGCAGACGCCATGATAGAGAATAATTGGGTCTTTCACTCTGTCACAACGCTGCTCTTACCTTAGTCTAGGTGGCGTGGATTCGTTGTATGCTGGATATGAAGCTGTGATGATAATACAACACGTTAGCTTGAAACTTTCCACCAAGTGGAAGTTTCCAAGGCACCGTGTGTGGAGGAAAAGGCAGCTTGCAAAAAACCTCCGGAAAACCCTAATTAATCAGGAACCTGGGATCTACGTGACAACAAGGAGCTGACCCTCAAAACAACTAAATAAAACTAACCAGGAACCTAAGGAAAATGACTACCTAAACAGGATACCTGGGGGCTGACTGTGGAGACCCTGAAAGGAATAAGGGAGGAGGGCCAAAACTAATAGGTGCCTAAGAACACAAAAGAGTACGAGGACTAACAGGAATAAAGTACTATAGAACTTGGAAACTCACGAGATGGTGGGACGAGAATAGGAGGAGAAGTAGGAGGAGGAAGCGGAAGCCCAAACGAATCGTCCGAGGATACAGGAACCGAAGCGAAACGAGGAGCAAACACCAAACGCCTAGTCTAACTCACTGAAAGACGGCGTGTAGCGGGGCGTCTGTTCTGATGTAGCCGACGCGTGATCACGTGAATCGCGTCCGTACGTGCAGAACGTGATGCGGCCGCCATCTTGGATGAGGATGAGTAACGTAACGTCGCGGCCGTACGTGGATAACGTGATGCGGCCGCCATCTTGGATGGGGATGGTAACGTAAACCTCGGGGGGAGATGAAGACCCGGGAAGAAGGCAAACTAGCTGAGAGGTAAGGCATGCACTAGGACTGGTGCCGCACAAGACGGATGACTAACCGCCGCGGATATCGCCGGATGGCGACAGTATGTCCCCTTCCCAGAGGCCCAGGTTTGCTAGGATGAGAAGCATGAAAGGATCGAATCAAGGAAGGAGCGTGAACGTCATCAGCCGCTTCCCAAGAACGATCTGCCGGACCGTAACCTTTCCAATCAAGAAGGTACTGAAGATTACCTCTACAGATACGGGAATCAAGAACCTTCCGAACTTCATATTCCAACTGACCAGAGCGGATGACCGGTAAAGGTGGTTTAGTGATTCTGGAATATGGATCCGGATGAACCGTTTTAAGCAACGAAACGTGAAATGAAGAACATACTTTCCACCTGGTTGGAAGTTGCAACCGGTAGGTGACCTCATTAATTTTGGCTACTATAGCAAAGGGCCCTACGTACCGCATACCCAGTTTCTTGGGTCCCTGAATGGGAAGATTGGCGGAGGATAGCCATACTAAGTCGCCTATTTGATAGTCTGGAGCAGGCTGACGTTTCTTATCGGCCGCTTTCTTCATTGATTCTTTGGCGTCCTTTAAGTTCTTTTGCACACATTTTTGGATCTCTTTCAAACGTTGAATATGATTTTCTGCGGCCGGAACGGACATGGTTGGCGGAAGAAAAGTGAGGGCTCTGGGATGTCTGCCATACAGACAGAAGAAGGGGGACGTCTTTGTTGACGAATGATTGGCTTGATTGATCGAGAACTCTGCCAGTGGTAGAAACGGGGCCCAATTTGTTTGACCTTGGTTTACGTACATGCGTAAATAAGTCTTGAGGGTACGATGTACCCGTTCAGTTTGACCATCACTTTGTGGATGATATTCCGAGGATAGTGCCCGTGACATTCCTAAAATGGTACAAATGGATCCCCAAAAACGGGAGATGAACTGCGAGCCCCTGTCAGACACTATAGTATTTGGTAGACCATGGAGTCTGTAGATGTTCCGGATAAAGGACTCAGCTAAACTCTTAGCGGTAGGTAAAGCTGGAAAGGGAATAAAATGAACCATCTTGGAAAAGGAATCCACTACCGACAATATACAGGTGGACCCATCGGATTTAGGCAGGTCTACGACGAAATCCATGGAGATAATTTGCCATGGGTGATCTGGAATGGGTAGTGGTACTAGTTGTCCTGTAGGTTTCCCTACCTTCTCTTTAGCTTGTGCGCATATCGGACATGTCTGTACGTACACACGAGCCTCGTCCTTCATCTTGGGCCACCAATAGTGCCTTTGCAGCAGCTTATAGGTCCCTTGTTCTCCTCTATGTCCTGCCACTGGGTTATCATGACATGCAGAAAAGGCTGCTTGTCTCTGTGTCTTATCCAGGAGTACTACTCGGTCCTTGTAATGAAGGACGTGATCTACCAAACGAAAATCCTTTCGTTCTAGAAAAAGGTCCTGTGATGCCTCGGTAGTAAGTTCTTTTTTGAATGTTTCCCATTCCGCTAAATTTCCTATGATGGGAATCTCGTTTCCAAAGAATTTGGGAAAAACTGGCTCCTCCTGGTCATCGCTGTAGCGGCGAGACAGGGCGTCAGCAATGATATTTTGAGAGCCAGGTATATATGTTATCTCAAAATCATATTGAGCCAGGAAGAAAGCCCAACGTGCTTGTCTGCTGTTACGACAGTCTAAATTCCGTAACACGCTTAGATTTTTATGATCAGTTCTGATACAGAATGGATGTCGTGATCCCATTAAATGATGTCTCCACTCTGACAATGCGACCTTGACTGCCAACAACTCTTTTTCGATTGTGGAGTAGTTTACTTCGGCAGGTCGAAGTTGGCGAGAATAAAAGGCCACCGGATGTTCCAGTTGATCCTTATCAGAGACCTGTATGAGAACAGCTCCAACTGCCTGGTTGGAAGCGTCGGTCTCTACAATGAATGGGAGAAGGTCATTAGGAGGAACCAAAACCGGCGCGGTGGTAAAAAGTTTCTTAAGTTTTAAGAAACCTTGTTGTGCTTCGGATGACCACAGAAATTTAGTACCCTTGCGCAACAACTGCGTTATGGGGGTAACACAGGACGCGAAATCTTGTATGAACTTGCGGTAATAGTTAGCTACCCCGAGAAATCGTTGAATGGCCTTGACCGTGGTCGGAACTTCCCACTCAAGAATGGCGTTTACCTTTCTGGGATCCATCCGAAAACCTTGTTCTGAAAGAATGAATCCAAGATAATCTACCTCTGATGCATTAAAAATGCATTTCTCCGGTTTACTTAACAATTGGTTCCTTAGCAAACGTCCTAACACCTCCTGAGTGTCTTGGGTATGTCTCTCCTTGGACCGAGAAAAAATGAGAATGTCATCGAGATAAATAATGACAGAACACATCAATAAATCCGAAAAAATAGAATCCATGAACCGTTGAAAAATGGCTGGGGCATTAACTAAACCGAAGGGCATTACTCTATATTCAAAAAGACCGAACGGGGTGCGGAATGCTGTCTTCCATTCGTCGCCAGAGTGAACACGTAATAAGTGGTAGGCTCCACGGAGATCAATTTTTGTAAATATGGATGCACCTGAGACTGCATCAAGAATATCCTGAATGAGGGGCAAGGGATACCTATCCCGGACGGTTACCGCATTTAATCCACGAAAGTCAATGCACGGACGTAAATCTCCGGTCTTTTTTTTTACAAAAAAGAGTGGGGCTCCGGCCGGGGAGTAAGAAGGGGCTATGAGTCCCTGTTCTAGATGTTCATCTAGATATTGCCGTAACACAATCCGCTCCTCCCTGGATAGATTGTACATCCTTCCAAAAGGAACTAATGCTCCCGGATGTAGATCAATATGACAGTCCTGATCTCGGTGCGGAGGCAATGGCTTAGTAGTGGGATTCTCAAATATTTGTGCGTAAGTCTTATAATCTTCTGGAAGAACGGAACATAGAGAAGCCGCTGTGTCTTCTTTAAGAGAGAGCGGTGTAGTGTTTACCCATGCGGAGGAATGAAAGCAATGTTTGTAGCAAAAGGCAGAATGAAACATCACCGTTCCCAATTCCCAATTGATGAATGGGTTGTGTCTTCGAAGCCATGGTAATCCTATTATAAGTGAACTGTGAGGTGACTTGATACAGTTCCATGCAATTGTTTCCTGATGTCTGCCTAAACTGAGAGAGGTAGGAACGGTCTGCCATATTATTGGTCCAGACGAGATTGGGGTACCGTCTACAGTTTGCACCGGTGTGGGAACAGTCCGTCTGACAAGCGGAATCTCAACCTTTTGTGCCCATTCCAAATCAACAAACAGGCCAGCAGCACCGCAATCTAGCAATGCGGTTACTGAAATAGGTTCTTGGCCTAGCCACGACAGCATTACTTGTAAATACAACATGGACTCGTCAGACTCTGTATTAGCCGAAAGCACAGGACCTAATGATCCACCCGTAGTCTGGTCCTTCTTTAACTGCGGGTGCTGGAGTTTCCCCCCTGGCGCTTAGGAGGACAAATAGGACATGACTTAATAAGATGATCAGAGGACCCACAATACAAACAGAGTCCCTTGGATCGACGACGTAAGCGTTCTGATTCAGAAAGGGGGCCCCGGGTAGTATCTACCAACATTGGTTCTTCAGTGTTCTCTGTCTTTGGAGTCTCCTGAACTCGCGGAAAACGTCCGGAATTAGAAAAACCTCGACGTTTTTCTGTCTTGCGTTCGGTTAACCGAAACTCTATGGATAATGCTAAGTCCATAAGTGATTCTAAGTTCTCAGACCTTGCTACGCGAGCTATTTCGTCTTTGATGTCGTCTTTAAGGCCACGACGAAATAGAGGGATTTGCACACTCTCTGGCCATTTAGTTTCGGTAGCGAGATTTCGAAAGGTGGTAATATAGGAAAGTACGTCCTTACTACCCTGTACACACTCTAGAAATGACTCTTCCAATGAATACGTGCACTTGTCTCTTGCGAACATCTTCGTAAATGCTGTTTCAAACAGGTTAAAATCTGAAAGAATAGGATCATTACGCAATACATATGGATTGGCCCACGCAAGAGCATTACCAGTACAATGGCTAATCATGAACCCTACCTTTGCCTTGTCAGTGGAAAAATGTTCCACCCGAAACAAAAACTGAACCTTGCAGGATGAGATAAACTCTTTAAGTTTACGTGGGTCTCCGGTGTATTTTTCTAATGGTAATACCATTGGTGTAGATTCGATGACTACTGGTGGACGGGCGTCTATTGCTCCCTGAAGAGTAGCGTTTTGTATTCTCAAATCGGCCAATTCCTTGCCCAATTGTTGTACTGCGGCCGTTAGTTCGGCGGCAGACGCCATGATAGAGAAAGAAATTCAGGTCTTTCAGTCTGTCACAACGCTGCTCTTACCTGATACAATGCGGATGGTTCACTGTCGAATCTGTAGTGTTGTGATGATAATACAACACGTTAGCTTGAAACTTTCCACCAAGTGGAAGTTTCCAAGGCACCGTGTGTGGAGGAAAA
>JAWLIA010000072.1:0-11410 GCA_034782015.1 Desmognathus tilleyi
ATTATTTTGGGGGTGCAGATGAGTATCCTGCAAACACCATACATCTGCATTGTTATATCTCATAAAACTGCAAATCTGCCCCCATTTTTTAGCACTATTCAGACCGTTCACATTCCATGAATTTTATGATTTAAGACATATTTGAATAGAAAATACGTAAACATTGCTAAGTCGCAAGATTGCGTTGTGCCAAAAACAGTCATTTGCCATACTTTCTGGGTCCATTTTTCCCTTTTGTGCTCCTCCCATCCCAGCTCCTATGACTCTGTGGCCACTGCCCCAAGTCATAGCCAGACCACCGGCCCAGCCTTCTCTGCCAACTAATGCAAAGAAAGAGGACAAGAATGCAGCACGTCCTGCCCCCACCACCAAGCCCCTGCAGCCCCCACTTCTAATGCATGTGAAGTAAAAATACAAGTTGATAGCTCATGGCTACTACAATTGTTTGAGACCAATTGCACGTTATTGCCAAACAGTAAACAGTTTTGCCAATCATAGATTACTGTTTGGAGAAAATATTGAGAGCCGAGCAGACTCAAAATCAAGGTAGAGCAGCCAGCGGTGCATACAGCCGAGGGCTGTAGAGCAAAGTGAGCGAGAAACACCTCCAACTCTTCCTTAGCGTTAACAAAGTGAGATTTGTCCTACTATGACACTTTTAGCCCAATAGAAGCTTGATAGACCGCCTCTGCACCATGTGTTTTAAACGTAGCAATAGATTGTTTACTGTCCCAGTGCCTCTAGGTAGTGTGAGGTCTTTAGTCCAGCAACATGAAGCAGGTGTTGTCAAGAGAGAGTTACTAGCCGTGATTTTAAGACTAGATAACTTCTCACAACTATTCTCCTCTGTGGAGTTTTTTTTCTTTTTGAATTCTCCAGGTTATACTTCAGAATTTAAACCACAAAAATCATCCACAACACTTAGACTACTAAAGTAACCACGCGTACATTAGTATCCTTTTTTAAAATGAAATTGTCTTTCACGCATTTATTTAAAATCACTTTTAAAATGAAGTTGTCCTTCATGCATTTATTTAAAATCACTTTTAAAATGAAGTTGTCCTTCATGCATTTATTTCAAAACACTAGTACCATTAATATACAATTTAGGCATTTAAAAATACACTATTTCACTAGAACACATTTTATGAACCATGTAATACACATATGATTGATTCACTATTTCTGGAACCTTCTGGGACTATAATCCAACAAGCCCCTTTGTGCTTGCAAACTCAAAGATGCACAAATAATATACATTTAAAAATCACATCCAGCTTCCTTGTCTCTCACTGCTAGCATTTTTCTTTAGATAACAATTGTATTCCACGCATTGTGTGTTTCTATCCCTGCTCAGGCAGTTGGGATCTGAGAACCATTCATGGCTTAACAGATTCCAAGGCCTTGTTTTCCTGAGTGATGCTTTTAAAATATTTGTTCCCTTGATCTCACTGTGTACTGACGTTAAACATTGTATTCCCTTGTTCTGATATATTGCAAGATACAATTATTTAAGATCGTTATTAGCTATCAATATCCCCTTGAGAATCTTTAAGGTTACCAATTAGAAAAGTGACAATGGACAGGTACCTGAGAATCCATTAAAATATTTGCCAGTTTTCCACTAGGTAAGTCCAAGATAATCCTCTGATATTCCCACTTTCTTATCTTTAATTCCCATAAAAATTATAATTGTATCTCACAATAAATTCTATATTTCCTCAGAAATTCCTCCCAATAATTCATACCTGTCTCAAATAGCTTGATGTCTCAAAAGGTGTTCCCTTCACTTTGCTCTTCTCTTTTGAGCATCACAGGTGACAGGTGGCTGCGGCTCTCATCGGCACTGCAATAGAATGGGCAACGATTCACCCCCTCCTTTCTCTCCCTCTTCTGCGCTCCGTCTCTACCGTAGCCTGCGTTTGGCTTCGCAGATCTATATCTTCGTTCCACCTGCTCAGCTGGGCTAAGTGGATATTTTTCTCTCACTCCCCGACACCAGATTCTTCTAATTCTGATGGATTGGGTCTTTATTCTGGCTAATCACCGTGCTTGAAGGGCTAACAAGCTCAGCTGCACGCGTTTTCCTTCTCTTCACAGCTCGCCTGCACGGGACCTCGGGCTGAAATGTTTCCGTCTGAATGCCCTCTACACATTCCAACCTTGCTTTAAATAGCCTGGCATTAATCAAGTGACCGCCTTCCCGGAACGCCCCGCAGTGACGTCTGCTACTGCTGCAAGAATTTTACACCAAAAACTTTGAAGCCTTATAACTTTTTTATCTCTCCACTTAGAGATCTGAAATCAACGCCATTATTCTTAATTAATTTTTTTCTTTAAGTGAATACGACACTGGTTTCTGTGGGATGCATATCTGCGGAGATACGAAAAAATGTCTATAACTGGTCTTTAAAATACTTAAAGGTTATCACACGACGATTCCCCCCTACATATTGAAGTGTTTGATCATGTCATATAGCCAGAAATCATTTTAATCGAGATTCTCCTTTACCATATGGAAAAATGTTTTTTTAGTCCACCCTGAACCAACATTTAAACCACCTTTGCAGTCAATGTGCTCCCATAGGTGCTTGCTACAATTAAAAACCATTTTAATTTTAATCACCCATTAGGAACTACCTCTTAGAAAGTTTTGTCATCCATCTGGCCATTTTTATTTCAAATCGTTCCTGCTTCGCATGGCTAAACCTTTGCTAGCACCCCCACAAGTCTGGGAAGTACCAGTTCCCAAGCTCATTCCCATCTGGAATTACAGCAGAAAGTTTATTTTTCTCATAGACTTACAATTGAGGCCCAAATGTCCTCTCTCTGTCCTTGCTACCCACGTGCTTGGTCCAAGCGTTGAACTCCTACGTAAAACCACCCCTAACCGGCCTGGACTGGATCCAGGGGTGAGAGCGCGGCTTGCTTCCTACATAATTATAATTCCTCGCTCCAATCATATTTTATCGGTTCACCGTGACTTTATGCCTATTCCAGTCAAGCAGCTGGCCCAGTTAATTGAATTCCATAATCGCCACATCTAAACTGCATTCTTTCTCAGGCCTGTGCTCAGCTAGGCGTGACCTGTGCTTTGCTGGAGCCACATGCGCTGGATATTTCTGGTCATTTTTTTGTTTTAACCAGGAGCCTGACCTCCCCCACGTTGTAAGTAAATGTATTTATTTGTTGGTTGGCAATTAAGCCTTTTCAACAAAAGAAAAAACATACAGAAAGCCTAGTACTAAAAAAAAGAGTTAAAACCCTAGAACTAAAACAAAAAGCTGATACATAAAAAATTACAAAGAATTAAAATCATCAGAACTTACATGAACATAATATAAAATTTAAATTTACAAAGTAAACCCCAGATGCCGAAATTCAGCAATCTTGATTTTCCATGCCTGCAAAGTAAAATTTATTAAAGACAACATAATCTTAATTTCTGTACAATTTACTAAAGAGGCAAGCCGGCTCACTGCACACTCAGGTCCTCCCTGGACTATATATTCTTGAAGCCAACGTTGGCGTATATCTCTTAATAACGTACAATCAAAGAAGAAGTGGAAAACACTGTCTATCGTCTTGCCATCACAGCAGCAAAATCTTTCCGTTCTGATAATTTTGAAGCGCGGGCCCCAACACATCATAGTTGGTAAATAGCCCAGACGAATTTTGAGAAATGCTGTTATCATTTCCACCGAGCTACAAACATTAAAGTAGTTCTCACGGCCCAAACACCGTTTAATAGCTAAATAGGTTTGTAGGGAGGGGAGAGCCGCGATTGTACGGATGTCTGATTCGCGACTAAGGGCCAGCATTTTAGACCGCCAGTACCGTTTGCTGAGTACACCCTTTCTACCCCCCCAAAGCAAACCTGGGTCCAGGTCTAGGGTAGTGATGAACTGTAAAAACAACGAGGCGGTCGGATGGGGGTTAACTGATGTGAATGAAAAGAGCAGCTCATCAAGACATCTTTTAGCAATAAAGCAGTTAGCGGATTGATTTAGACTGCAATAGAAGACAATGAGTTTGTTGAATGCTTTGAAGTTCAGGGAGATCAGATCTAATTCCAAGCGTAGAGCGGCCACGGGGGTAGAAGATGGCATGCCCAAGCAGCGCCTCAGGGCAAAGCCCTCAACTCTTTCCAGAGCCGCCCTGGGTTGTAGTCCCCAAATCTCTGCCCCGTAAAGTGCGGAGGAAGCAACGAGGCCGTCATAGGCACGTAAAAAAGGAGTCACTGAGGAACCACCAAACTTGTAATTAAATTTAAACAAACCGGCCAGTTTGTTAACAGCCCTGCCATGCATTTTCTCTAAGTGAGGGGACCATGTTAATCTCTTTGCAAAATTAACCCCCAAGTAGGTGAAAACATCGGTGTTCTGTAAGGGCTGGTTGTCTAGAAACCAGGTAAATTTATTTTTTTGATTTCCAAACTGCATGGTATAAGTTTTCAGTTTGTTGATTGTCAGACCATGTTTACATGAAAAATCGGCCACCATATCCAGCTTTCTTTGGAGACCCAGCTTAGTCCTGTCCAAAATAACCAGATCATCGGCGTAGGACAGGACATCCACTCTGGTATCCCCTACAAAAGCGGAAGCCCCATGCACCCTGGCTAGATGTAATGGTAGGTCAGAGAGGAAAAGATTGAATAGCAGGGGCGCCAAAACGCACCCCTGCTTCACGCCCCGCGAGGTAGTGATCTTTCCTGAAATCTCCCCGCCCGTGCCATAGCGAATCCTGGACCAAGTGTTCTCATGAAGGGAGATCAAGATTTTAAGCAGATTATGCGGGATCCCCCAGTCAAAAAGTTTTTTCCAGAGTAAATCTCTTGGCACTGAATCAAAGGCGGCACTGTAGTCAATAAAACAGACATAGAGATGGTTATCCTGCTTTACATATTTCCTAATAATATAGTCCAAGGAGAACAATAAATGACTAGTAGAGGCACCACGCCTAAATCCTGCTTGTGTGCAGTGAAGGCGACCAGCCTCCTCAGCCCACGACTCCAGACAGGTCAAAAGAAACTTTCCAAAGACTTTGCTAAGAGAATCTTGCAAGGCAATAAGCCTGTAGCTAGCTGGGGATTCTCTGGGCCCTTTCTTATAAATTGAGAACAATAATGAGCCCTTCCACCTATCTGGGATCATAGCGGATTCAAGAAATCGATTAAAAATCGGTGTAAGAGTTTTAGCCCACCAGGAAGGATTTTGCTTAAGCAACGTCGGTGGGATGGTATCAGGGCCAGCGGCACGTGAGCGACAAACAGATTTAATACACTTGCTAAGGTCTGAAATCGTTGCGCGACCAAGATTCCAACACCCAATCGTTAATTGTAATGGGGGATGAATGTCAAACGAATTGCTGTAATGTTTTCCAATAAAAGTCATCCAAGTTGCACACGAAATTACAGAGGAGACTGGATTGGAGTTCACTGATTCCAGGCCGTTATGTACGAGGCTCCAAAATTTCCTAGAGTCACCCGAACTTAACACACGTGTCATTTTATCCCAATTAGCATAATGGAAATACAGCTTCTTATAGAATAATTTCCATTTGTAGTTTTTCCTTAACAAATTTATCTGGGGTTTCGTAAAGACACCATAGGTACCAGGCCGCTTAAGGTATCTAATTTGCTGGCGAAGCTCTAAGCGCCATTTGTAGCATTGATCGTCAAACCAACTTGGGTTTGGTGGTACATTGAGGGCTGGGCCTATAAAAGAGAAACTAGCACAAATGTCATCACAAAATCTTTCATATACAAGGTTTAAGCTGGGTAGGCTAGTGGAGGTTGGTAGAGAGATCATAATAGTATCAAGAGCTGGCTGGGAAATTCTACCGAACCATTTCAGTTTGGTTTTATTTTGAACATTTACATTTTGGGCAGATACCAGAGATTCCCTCCGACCAAGAAACCCCTTCAATGAAAGTTGCAAACTGCAATGATCACTCATTAGTTCCCTCTGTACCTTAAAGCTGTCCAACATTTTCCAGCACGAGGGACCAAGGAGGCAATAATCTATAAGGCTTCGTTGGCCGCCCCTATGCAAGGTGGACTTAGCTGGAGCATCCATTAGTGAGCGACCATTAACTGGATAGATATCATAAATGTAAAAAAGATCCAGTAAATGTCGACCCTTCCTAGATATCCTTTTTTTGGCGTCAGTATCAGAAATCCCTAGGGGTGGAAAGCAATCAGCCACCAGCGTGTTTTCTGGGGTCAGATGGGGGTCGAGAAGCCATAGATTAAAGTCCCCACAAATGATAAAATCGCAATCAAGGTTACAATTCATAATCTCAGTTATGGCAGTCAAAAATGAGCCCAGGAATCCCCTGTCCTTAGTCAATGAGATCGGATTTAAGTAAACATTGATGCAGATGACATCAGGTGAATGCTTCATGTTCACACAAAACTTTATTGCCAAGAACGCAGGGTGATCAGACCATGTTTGTAGTGCTTTCCAATTCAGTGCACAAGAAATTGATAAAACAAGCCCACCTGATGCATGGCCGTGAGTGGCCTTTCTAGCAGGGAAAAAAAATGTTTCAAAATCATTGAAGTAAATGCTATCTAAAGACCAAGTTTCCTGAAGCATGATAATGTCAAATTTACTATAAATATCGGATAAATACCCCCTTTTGTATGGTGCATTTATACCGGAACAATTCCAAGAAAAAACATTTAAAATAACAGGCGAATATTGTGAGTAGTTAACCATAACATTGGGTTTAACAAAGGTGTGACCTTTAATATTTGTGGCTGGAAATCTTAAAGAAGAAAATGGTCTGGAGCAGGATGGGGGAAAGGCATAAATTAGTTAGTAGGGACATTCATTACCGTTTGAGCCAGCACTACCAGATGCTTCGCCTGGACTGTAAGGGCCCCAGCAAGGACTATTCCCGAGATTGTCCCAGGGAATTAGTTTCAAAGCCTGTTTTGGTTTATTACCCTCCCGAGCTGGCTTTCCATTTTTCTGCTGTTCTAAATCCCAAAGTGCATTTGACAGACCACCTTCACTACAATCCATCCTAATCCCAAACCGAGCCAACACTGATTGATGCCTGCATAGAAGGTCACAATAATAAGGGGATGAGAAAGTAAACACAGTGGCTTCCTCATAAATGCTGTATTGATCATATGTGAAATCCACTCCCAACAGACACACTGAGGTAATCTCTCTTAGTGCTTGTTCCTCTCTACATAGGCTAACTAGAGTACTCCTGTTCAAATAGTGTCGTTTTCCGGCACTATCTGTCAGGGGTCTGGTTGGAACTAGCTTACAGCAGTGTTTGGAATTTCTCTCCCTATACAGCAGAGGTTCGTGGGGGCAATTAGAGCCCATCTCAACATCATGTTTTTCTCTAATGACCTTAGGAATAAAAGTCTGGGCTTTCAAGTTCAGAGGAGCCCTAGGTTTTACCACTGGGTGCAAATAAGGTCTGGACCCTACCAGGACAGTAGGTGTACCGACACAGTCCTCCACCAAGGGCCTGCTCCTTTTGGCGGCGGGTGGAGTGACGGTGTCGGTATCAGCGTCCATAGAGGCGGGAGCTTGGGAGTGAGCAATTGTAATTATTTCTGGGTATGATAGAAAATCTTGCCTGTCCTCTAGAACAAGATTTAAGGGGTTCCCCCCAGACCCGAGTCCGCCATTGTCTGCCCCAGGCCCCATAGCCCGGGATTGTTCCACCTGGTGAGAGACCACCCCAGCCTGTGCAGTGTCGGGGGAGGAATGAAAACCAACAGATCCCCCACCCACTGAGTCGCATTGAGTTCCACAGGTTGCCAGTAATAATGGAGATGTTACTGGTTTAGTTGTAAGAAGAAGCTTTTGCGTATTTTTCAAGGCATGGAGGCTGTGGTCTCTAGTGTTCCCCTGGATGGCTTTTAGCTCAAACAAAGTCTTCTCCAAAGAGTCCAGCTTCGTAGTAAGGTCTTTAAGCGATTTTTTAGCCAGACAATCCTGTTTATTGGTGCTAACTTTCATATTCAAAAGGGCATCAGTCAAGAATTCCTGCATCTTCAGCTGATTTGCCAGGCAAAGATCGACTGATTGCTTGATTGTTGAAATTTCAGTCAGAAGTGGTGTCATAGAGAAAGAGCCTGGAGTAATTACAACTGGTGGGCCAGAATTAGTGGATGCAGGGGAGACCAAAGCTACGGCATCAGAGTTGAGCTTAGATTGAGGGTCAGGAAGGGTGAACCAGATGTCACTGGTGTGGAGCGAATCTAAGGCCAGAATGGAGTCACCGATGACTGGGGTAGAGAGATCTGCAAAAAGACCCTGTGCAGAGATGGGGTCCACCACAATTGGGGAGAGTACAGCGTCGATGGGTTGAGAAATGGAGACAGACAGCACTGGGTTTAAGATGCTGTCAGAGTTGATCTTGGTGCTATTTAGCACACAGGGCAACTCGCCTGAGGTGGATAACGGCCTGTCCTGTTCAGGGGAACCAAAAACGATAATGGAACTATTCAGAGCTGTTGTAGAAGAAGAGGGCTTTGTAATAGATATTGGGGACTGGCTCAGTATAAACTTGTTCAAAGAGCCCTGTCTCCATCCGGAAAGGTCTGTGACGGCGGAAATAGATTTGGTGAGCACTCTTCTAGTTTTGACAGAAGGTTCAATGTCCTTTGATTTGGAGCGGGTAATCATTTCACTAGAAGAAACATTCGCCATGGCGATAAAGAAAGGCACAACAAACAGAATAGAAAACTATAGTCTCTCACGTACCAGCAGTAGAGGTGGAAAGGGAGGCAGTATCCGAGACCTGCAGCCCAAGCAGTCAAAGACTGTCTAAGACGCCTTGAGAAAGACTCTGTGTCACGACTCTGTGTTCACGCCACCGCTACGCTCACCGCTGTGGTAGCAGCGCCTTTTAAATTACCCGCTTCTGCAGCTCGAAAGTTGTAGGCCACGCCTCCAAATCTTCCCACCAATCACAGTTGTATAGGCCTCGGCGGGACCGCCGATCCTGATGCCCACCGCCTTGCCTGTCGGGAGTTGCAGTTCCGCACCTCGCCTGGCCAAGCACCGCGTCCACTTTTCCTCCTCTCAACCTCCTTCAGTCTTCGCCCTCCGTTGACAGGGGGGGTTGCCGTGCCGCGCCGTGCCAGAAGAGAGCTGATGCCAGAGGTCCAGACTGCAGGTGAGACACTCACGCTTTTTTCCAGCAGCTGCAGCCCCTAATTGCAGCTATTAGCGGCCTCCCAGTCAGCGCTGGGGGTGACAGGGCACTGCTCTAGGGTTTTTTGCAAACCCACAGGACAAGCAGTCAGCTCCAAAAACAGTCTCAGCGAGGAAAATCAGCACACACACGCCAGGACACAAGACTGTCTAAGACGCCTTGAGAAAGACTCTGTGTCACGACTCAGTGTTCACGCCACCGCTATGGGTTCAAATTTCTATTCTCTACAGTTCGTGCTAGAATTCATGTAGCCTTGACAGCTGTTTAGCGGGTCATAGGCGATTCCTTTATACCTATTAGAGTTTTCCCTATTTCATCATATGATGGTAGTCTATGCTAATGCTAAATGCCTTCTACGTCCAGCCGGCCAGTCATACTTAAGGCCCATGGTTGTATTACTTGTATATTATGCATTCGAAACCTAACACGGTTAGCTGGGTGAATATTAGCAGGGAATTCAATAATGTATACCAATGTAGGAATCTAGTTAAGATATTAGTTACATTCTTTCGACTCAGTTCAAAATATTTTCTTTTGAGTTCTTTTAAGATTGGAGTTGGAAGAGTCCTTTTGATTCCTCTTTCATCACCTTAACCTCTCCTCTTAGTGAGTTTTGAAGTTTTAATCCCTTACTCTTGGGAAGGGAAGAGGTTCTTTGTTTCCAAAGTGGTGGTCTTTCCATTTTAACTTTTGTTTCTCTTCCCTTGGAAGAATAATCAATACTGTTCTGATGATTTACATTTCTTCAATACATTAAAAGGGGTTTTTCCTTTTAATGAATGGACATTAGTCCTTTTTACAGACTATTCAGATTGGTCTGTGTGTATGTGTAATTTGCACTTAAAGAAGATTGATCCTTAAATTATCACTCAGTCTTTTCAACTCACAATTCAATTTGAATACATTTTTTCAAAATCTGCTTTAGTCTTAATACAATTTCAAGGTTAGCTTTCCTTCGCTTCTTATTTATAAGAAACTTCAAGTTGCCGGTTTCCCAGTACTTTGTACTTCGTCATATCGACTTTAAGACACTTGGGCCCTGATTACGATCTTTGGTGGTAAAACCGTCGGTATGACATACCGACGGTTTTAACACATTTTTGCCAAATCGTAATCAGGCTGTAGGTGTTTTAACAAGGTAATCTTGTATTGCCTCAGAAACTGACAATTTGACACCACAGCGTATCACACTATCTTGGTAGCCCGCTAGGAAGGACTTGTTGAGCAAGGACGGTGGCAGAACTTAGCACCCGGACCCACCATCAATGCATCTCATGGCGTGGCTCCTGAGGTCTTAACCGATGGCCATCTGGGACTTCCACAGGAAGGCATGGAAATTTTCCGCAAGGCGAGAGCTGTCTCTAGGAGACACACATACGCACCGAAATGTAAACGGGTCTGCATGTGGTGTGCGGAAGGAGGACTGCGTCCGGTGCAGTGTCATGACCATGAGGTTCTCCCTTTTCTGCTGAAGCTGGCTAAAGAGGGATTAAAACATGACTCAGTTAGGGTACATCTGATGGCCCTTACCTGCTATAGAAAAGGAACGGATGTACGATCACAATTCAGAACACAGGTGGTGACACAGTTCCTCAAAGGTCTACTGCGGGCGTTTCCACCGATCAGGAGACCCACCATCTACATGGAATGTCAACTTGGTTCTCCAGTATTGAGATCCTTCATAGAGAACCAATACACAAGACGGACCTACGGCACCTTACCCTGAAGGTGGCCTTTATTTTGGCATTGACTTTAGCCCGGAGGGTGGGAGAGCTGTAAGCTCTATCGGCTAATCCACCGTTCCTGTCTTTTTATCCAGATAAAGTGCGATGGCGGACACACCCAAAGTTCTTACCTAAAGTGGGGTCCGCATTCCATCTTAACCAAACAGTGACATTACCTGTCTTCTTCCCGAATCCAGAGACACCCGCAGAACAGGCTCTCCACTCCTTGGACGCCAGACGTCTGCTACGATTCTATCTTGAGAGAATGACAAACTTCAGGCAAACAGATAGGCGGACAGCCTTTGGGGACCGAAATGAGAGCAAGGCGGTCACCAAACAAACTGTGGCAAGATGGATTAAAGATTGCATCAAAGTATGCTATACACTGGCACATAAGCCGCTTCCAGGGAGAGTGCCGGCGCACTCCACCAGAGGGAAGGCGGCAACAGTGGCGTTCTCAGCCAACATACCGCTGATGGACATCTGCAACGCAG